>LYUA01000458.1:61486-71898 GCA_002093875.1 Calopteryx splendens | reverse complement strand
GAGCCATTTTAAACTTTTTACTAATTCAGCCAGGGATAAAAATAATATGAAATCCGATTAAGGGTTGGATTAAATCTCTTTTCCAAGTTTTCAATTTTTTTTTATTGATCACTCTTACGTCACCCTCAGTAAAATTTTGAATCATTAGATAGTAATCATATTTTTAAATAACTGGTAATTTCGGTGTTTACTCCACCACAAACTCAGATTTCCCTCCTGAAGTTAATTGGGTTGTCATTCTCATGAAGTTAAAATATGTACTTTCTTTTGTGAAGCCCCCAACATAATGCAAGTACACTAGACGAATACTAGTAGATGGCATAGATGAAAACATTCCATGTCTATCACTCATGCTAACCAAATTGAATAACTTTTTACTTTTACTTTAAGTGTCATTAATAATTCTCTTCTTTTCCCTTTCCACCAATAAACAGAGCATGGGGGTGGTGCAAGGCTTGAGAGAAGATTTCGGTTTACCTGTCGTGCCCCTGTGCCGAACTCATCTCTTCTCCGACTAATGCCAGCCCGTGAAGATGAGAGAATATGCCAACCTGATGGCACCTGTGCCCGAGGTAAGTGTAAACTACAATGGTTTTCCACATCCCAGTTTTATTCTCATTTATGGCTCATCATTAGCTCTTCACATGCTGATACAATTCTCCATGTGAATTATAAGAGATGTGTGTATGCACTTGAGCCCTTATAAATATTCTATTCTTCCAGTCAGTAATAATATTTTTGAAGAAAAAAAAATGTTGATAGTTTAATATAGAATAATGCTAGAAGACTCATGTTTTGATCTTTGGAAAACCACAGCTATTGCACTAATGTAGAATTATATGTATCTCTGTTCCATAATGTTCTTCTTGTTTTGTATACCCTTTGTTATGTGCATCCTTTTATTCACCAAGGTTGGAGATGATTATTTTTATTTACATCGTTATGGCTTCTGTAAATGAATACAAAATGTAGTGAAGCAACAGCAATTCTTATAAATTTTAAATGTAATGATGTTGCTAGTTAATGGTACCTAGCACAGTCCTCTTTCTTGTCACTTATTGAATGAAAATATGTAGATTTCTTGACCAGATTATCTGTTAAAGTGGTTCTTCACTATTTCGATTATCACTCCATGATTTTTGTTGTTTTGAAGATGTTTTCTGCCATTTTTAGTATTCACAAAAATACATGTATTGAAGAGGGTCACCATTTGTAAAATATGTAAACGAAAGCTGTAATCCAGTCATCTCCAGTTACATTTCAAATGATTTCCTTGTGAAAAATAATGAGTATCTGATGAAGCTTCATGTTTTCTGATCTGGAATCATGTTTATTGATTGGTGGCTTCCTTTGTGCATCGAGCAGGTCGCCTTGGCGAGGGGCTGGATGGCATCAGGGGCAACGATGATGGAGGCTGGGGTGAGTGGTCCCCTTGGTCCCCTTGCCCAATCACGATCGACTGCCCTGATGGAGGGAGTGGCATTCTCCCACAGCAGCACCGGACGAGAATCTGCGAAAATGGAGGAGATGAAGATTCCTGTGCTGGCCCGTCTCGCATGACACGTGCCTGCCCACGCCCCAAGTGCAGCTCTGAGAATGATCCTGGTGAGTTTTTAGCACAACTGCATATGCATTAAAACTTTGTGATATGTACTTTACCATCAAGGAAGTTTTACTGGTGGCAGAGATGTTTGTACATCTTTTAATGCTACTTACCTGTAGTGATTGAAGGTATGACTGTAGAAAGAATAATTGGCTGAAGGATGAAATTTACATCAAAATAATCACAGAAGATCACCTTTCAATGACTTTTAGTTTCAATTGGAGGTCAAAATTTCCTCTGAGTTCATACTACTGGGACTGAAAAATGCTGAAGTGGGTTTTAAAAGATTTTCATATGACACTGTAGGAAATTCTATGGCAGTAGCTTTGATGGAGTCACCTGCTTGTTGTGCACACATATTTAAGAATTCACAGTGTGAAAATTATATTATGGGATTCAAACCCAGATCCCTCGATTTCCAGCAGAGTGCTCTAGCCAGTTAAGCTTCCCACTTCCTCAAGTAATCAAGGGATCCTGTTTCAAATCCCCGAGTAGGTGAATAGTTTTTACCCTGAAATTCTTTCATTTATGTCTTCAAATGCTTATGAAATGTGCTAGGTACTTTTTAAATTAGGGTCCTGTGCAATACTCACTCTTTGTGATACATGAGAGGTTTTTTAATCCCCAGTGTGGTTGAAGTTAAAAAGATGTAAATTAAATCCAATATTTTCCCATTTTGATTTTATGACCCAAGAATCTGATTTTGTTCACACCATTGCTTTAAGATTTTAATCTATGAAAGAAGTAAACAATTTCCGCTTTGTTAATTGCATATATTTGAATGTTTATCTAAAAAAAGTAATTTGCAAAAGTAATAAGCACAATTTACTTATTTATGAAATTATACTTATAGGTATCATTAATAACTTTTTTGTTCAAACTTAGTGATGTAATCATGAGTGATAATATTAATAACAAAGTAATGGGTCAAGGAATTAGGAGTCATTTTATAAAATTTTATGATATATGCATCTTAGTTTACAGTATTAGTATTTTTGAATTTGTATTGAAACCTATCAAATATTCCCCCTGGGGTGAAACCCGAACAGTGGTTTCCAAACCTGAATTTGGAAATCTCTGTTCTAAGCATTTATCAGAAGTGCTATTGATGATATATAATCTTGAAACGTGGTATGGATGCATCTGTATTCAACTGTGTAAATATTTCAGGGAGTGATTGGGGTTGCTGGTCAGAGTGGTCAGCCTGCTCTGTCACCTGTGGTTTGGGGATGCGAAGGAGGACTCGTCAATGCAACCCTCGACCACTTCCTCATGGGGTTGATGTCCACTCGATTCCAGTGCGGTGCGAAGGATCCTCCACGGGGGATGAGCCATGCGAGATGCCCTCCTGTGAATGTGAGTGTGTTGTGTGGTATTGGCTGAAGTTAGTTTCATGTTGAAATTATATTAATATTATATGATATGAAATGATATTATTGTATTAGCTCTAGGACTTCTATTTATAAGGGACCAGTGCAACTTGCAAATAGATATATATTGGATGTCTATCCAATGAAATCATTGTTAAAAATTTTTTTTCTGAATCATTTTTTTTTGTTTTAAAGTAAATTTCTCACACAGCCTTTTTGTGTAAGTTTGTTGTACATCCTTGCTTATAAAAATATGATATCCCATTATGTGACAAGTGACTTGTATTTGTTAGTAGACGTGAAGGGTTTTACTGACAGTTTCAACAGTTCTCTTGAATAATTTATATTCTAAAAATGGATTATATTTCAAATTTCGAATAAAGTCTTATAACTTATAAGTCTAAAGGCACTTATCATGGGATCAGCAGCTCTAGAATAGGTCCAAATAAGATATAACTAATAGGTATGATCTCAATATTTCCCTCTTTTGGGCTTAATTAGGGTCTCCATTACCGAATATCTTGAGTACTAATAGCAACATAAAAATGTACTGTATACTACTACAATGTGTTATCTACAAGATTAAAAACCCACAAAACATAATTTGGGTGCTGGTCATATTTATGGCGAGGAAGACAAGGCTAATATGTTTTAAGATAATTATTTAAAAATAGGTAATTAACTGAAATTTTCAAGCTTCCTTCCATTGTTTATTTACTTTGTCTTCCATTGTTTAATTTTTTTACCATTACCGAAAATATTTATATTATCTCATATGCAAATTTAGATGCTTCATGTACTGCTAGCTCTTATTTTATGTTTAATGCTGCTTCTTATAACCCAGAGACATATTTTCTCTGATGTTACTCACCTGGATAAGTATCAATGCATTTGTGATCAAGGGAGCCAAAGTTTTATCTCTAAATTATTTATAGAGCTGAATTGTTCATACAATTCCAGACAGCATGTGCTCACTTTTTTATGCCTCTCATTGCAGCTCTGCGTGGTTGGGGTGATTGGTCGGTGTGGTCAGAGTGTGATGACGGAGGAGAGCAGCACAGGCGCAGGAGGTGTCTTTTAGCTCCGGGTGTGGGTGGGGAAGTCTGCAGGGGCCCCCAGATGCAGGCACGAATGTGTGTCTTCCCAAACAGCAATGGTAAGTGGTCCAGTGGAAAAATTCCTGATGATATACGAGCATAAATGATTCCAACAGCATTATGTTGGATTTTAAGTCTTAGAAATTAATGTATTCAGATTATGTATTATTTCTACATATTCATTGTAGTTTATAGTAATGTTGTAGCCATTCTTTCATTTGGCAGTAGTGATATTTCTAATTTAGCTGCATTTGGGAATGTTACAAATATCAATGTGTATGAAAATGGTAACACTTCATTTTTGGCCTATATTAATTTTCATCTCCTCAAAATGTCATATTATTGATGAGCGTACATTTTTGAATGCCAAGTTATCAAGGTGTTCCTTGTTCAACCAGGTGAACTAAATGTATGGCAACTGTTTCAGAAATCACAGTGATGGGAGTGCAAAGTGGTATCGGCAATGGGGAAGAGGAGTCTGAGGAAGGGGGGTCAACTGCTGGTGCCGTGATTGGCTGGTGTGTGGGTGGTTTCATCCTTGGCGTTGTGATCACAGCGGGTGTGATGCTGCTTCTGCTCTCAAGGAACAAAGGCAAAAGGGGCCGATGGCTGGGCCTGAGGAAGGGCCCTGACACCGGCATGGATTCATGTAGCCAGTTCTCCCGAGGGCGACACCCGTCAGGAACTCATTACACTGGTTCCAAGCAGAATGCCTATGTCAGTGTGCCTATGATGGATGGAACAGGTGAGTTGTATTACCCGAAATACTCACAGAAAATCAGTGATCACAAGAAAAAAAATATAGAATCATTATACTTTTTATATGATAAATAATTTATTATGAATAATTATGGGCTACAATAAATTGAAATAATTTTTATTGTTTTTGCCTTATTGCCACCATAATATGTTGCTTTATAGTGGATAAGTTCTAAAATGTACTTATGCAATGTTACTGTGGTTTTTGAACCACCTAGTGTTAGCAATGCAGGAGAGATTTTATTAATATTTTCCATTTAAAGGACCCCTTAACTGTGACTTTAATCATTAATTCATGCTTGCATATCAAATTAACTGAGTCAATAAACAAATTTCACTTTTTATTCACTACCTTCTGTTCTGCAAATTGGAATGTTTTTGATTTTTCCAACATATATTCATTGTCTACTGCAACTCATATATATATATATAATATTCATGATGTCTTTTTCTGTTACAAGTTTTTGGTTATGCATATAATACTTGTATAAACTAAACATTTGCAGTTGTAAGGACTTGTACTTTTAATTATCCTCATTTTTTTACATGAACATGTCTCTTGTTAATTAACTTTGTTTTATTCTTTTTGTCACAAAGAACATATCAGGAACATAAAAAAGCAAGTATTCATGTGAGACATGTATGAATCAATTTGGGCTAGGGTTTTTAACCTCTATTTAATCAATTTATTTTTGAAAGTTTTGGTAACTACATTTTTTGCCATGTTAAAATTTTATTAGTTACTTATTCCCATATAAGAAATATATTTATGAACATGAAAACAGTGAACAAAATATGGAAAAGGTATTAATAGAATTCTGTTTGATTATAATTATATTTTTAGTATGGATTATATTTTAATTAATTGAATTTATCCATTAAGTTAAGTATGAATGGAAAAATCTTCATTGCCTGAGTTTGAGTCATGTTTTCAATCACTTTAGGCAAACGGAAGAAACTCAGTGGCCTTTCTTTGGGCTCTGGGAAGAACCGGGGCAGCTCATCATCACAGCCTCCGTCACCACAGAAGGCTCCCCCAACACCCGATTACGAAACAGCTACAATAAAGCGCAATGGACTGTCGAATGGGACGCACATCAGAGCCGACCTACGTGAGGACCACTTCTTCTGATCCCATGGCGAGATGTGTTGCTCTCCTCCACTCATCCCCTCACTTACCTCTCCCTGCGAGGAAGTTGCCACTTTCGTGCCCCCAGCGACATGCCCGCACCTCAGGTTGTTGAGCACTCTGGGTCCATTGCGGAGGTAAGATGGAATGGTACCATCTGATGCTCCTTCCGATCAAGATCCTCCTTTCAAAGAGTGAGTTTGCCTGGCGGAAGACTGAATCGTCAATGGCAGTCATATCTCACACTTGGGACTCTGAACACACCTGCAGTTGGGGTGAAACCCATGGGGAAATGGGGAACCCATGGGGAAACATTGTCATTGCCCCCTTATGAACATTTCATTCTGGAAAAGGGGGTAATAAATGGTGGTATCCCTTGGGAATGGATTCGAATTTCATTCCCATGCCCATGTGCAGTGCCGTGAGTGCAGCTACGGATTCAAGAGAAGCTTGCAAGCATTTATTCATGAGTGGAATTTCATTGCACTCCTGTTCTTTTCCACGCCTCTGTGCTTCTCCTGCTTGAGAGGCATTCATATGTGGGCATATAAAAGACACTTAACAACTCTAGTGTAGGAGTACATATCCACTGTACAAAGAAATCATACCTGTGGTTATGCTGTCCACAAATGACATTTTCATTCCGTCCAAACACTTGAGGTGGGAAGCCAACCGACAGTTTGGTGACATTTCTTTTGTGTACCTAAGAAAACAAGAATTTGTTTCCTACTGAAGTGAGTAGCTCACAAAAGTGCCCCATTCAAAATGCTGGAGCAGTTCATTGAAGCACGTTGTGTGCTTGTCCTAGGAATCTAGTCGTTTTTTTGAGACGTGGTGCTTTCTACTCCCAAATGTTGGTTCTTATATTACTGTGAAGTTTGTTATATTTTTGAAGATTATTATAGTTTATGGACAAGTCCTCTGTGCAAGTGATTTGTGAGTTGATGCATTCTCTGCGAACTGATATTCAAAACTCTTTCACATGAACTAGAGTGGAGGCAAAGTGGGACCAATACATTTCAGCATTTATTTTATTCTCCACCTTGAAAAGAAGTATTTCTGCTTGGTGAATCAGAGACTGGTTAGTTAAACAATGAAACTTTTGTTGACATTTTATAAAATGAATTTTTATTAATAGGTATGATAAATTTTATTGTAATTGCAAAGAGAAAAGTTTTCTGAAATTATCTATCCTTTTTTGGTTATATTTTTTATGTGAACTTTGCAATATTCTGCTGTGTGTTAACGCTGTTATAAAATCAAATGTTAAATGATATTTGGCTTTAATGTTGACAGCCAAGGTTCTAATTCCATTTCTTTACACTTGGGTTTTGACAATGATGATCTATTGGTGTATTGCTTTCAAATGATTTTAAAACTGAATTGAAAGATGAGGAGAGAAAAAATTATGAGGAAAATGGTGATTTTAAATCATCATTAATTTGCTATGATATATTTTGCCAATTTTAAATTTACTGACGATGCTAGACTCGATGCCATGCTATTCTAAACAAATTGTATGTCATGGAAGCAAAACAATATTTTTCCTTTTAACTTGTTTCTGATGAATACAAGATTCATTTCCTTTACTTTTGCTGATGACCAAGATTATATACCATCAGGGAAAATTTCCATCATGAAGACATGCCAAATAAGAGGTTTCCTACAAAATTTAGGAAAGAATATAAAATTATTATGAATAATGATGACCAAGAAAACTGTTTCAAACAAATTTATGCTCTGTAGCATTTTGACTTTTTATATAATGTTTTCTGATAGAAATACTGCATCCTACTAATACATTATAACTTTACCTATAAATTTTCTTAATTATGATCACAATAAATAGTCACCCATGTTCAGATGAATCAGTTGTGGATGGTTTTGCATTCATGAATCGAATTGATCTTTGCGTTCCTACAAAATAATGCATTTTAATAATGTTAACATATAATAGCAAGTTTTCATTTGAGCCAAGCAGCTAGGTTGTAAGCGTGGAAGCCTTCAATTATGATTGAATCTTTTGTTTTACTTTACAATTTTTTTGAAAATTTAATCTAATTTACTAAAACTCAGCAAAAAATGTTTATCTTGCATCCCTTTTCTACTTTACCTCTTTGGGTTATTGTCTTTATTGACAAATAATATAAAATGGTCATAGATTGCTATTTTCCATGCTTTGTATGCAATATTGATTATTTTCAGCCCTTTTTTAGATGCCTTGAGAATCCAATGTTCATCCAGTGTTGAAAACTATCACTTTTCTAATGATTTCAGAAATAGCATTAGATTTCTAATGTGAAATACACACCTAATTTTCCAGGTAATAATCTCCTTTGCATTTGTTCTCGATATATAATTAATTTTGTGACCATTTTTTTCACCCATTAGGTATGGATGGAATGAATGCAAGTTAGGTATATTCTGGAAACTGTTATGTGATTATACCTTTTTTGAATCATGCAATTATACAAAATGTTAAGATAAATTGGTAGATACGTACCTACTTTGACTTCCACAGCATAGGACCAGTACAATTTACATTCTTTCAAGCTTTTTTACAATCATTGTTGATGATGAAATCTTTAAGTTAAGTTGGAAGAAAGTGGTTTTATGGGTTTTGTCGACATTATTCAGAAAAATTTAATAGTAAAATCAATGGCTATTCTTAGAAGGAAACATGGAATTAATTTTTTTTTCAAAATTTTAAACTTACAAATCAAAGTATACTTCTTTAAATGTATATAGTGACTTTCTAAATTACCACTAAAAAGAAGACTGATATGTTAGATGAAATTTATGTATCAACTGACCTTAGGTGTAGTAATTAAATGTAAATGAATTCCATGAGACAACTAATAACCAAATCTAATTGTGACCCTCATCTAAGAAAATCTTAGCCCAGCTTATCTTGGATGAGTGGCAGTAATTTTATTCTCCCAGCTCTCTATGATTAAACATATGAATAAAGCATTGGAATTTTTTTATGTATAGTGGAATGTATGGATTTTAAATACATATGTTATATCATAAAGTAAATACCCAGGCCTTTACTCTTAGGTTAAATTAAAAGAAACATATTGGAATGCAACATATCAAAATTATCTCAAGGCTACAAAACATCTTTATAATTATTGAAATGCCTCAATGCACATTTTGGCATCTTTCCTATCACTTTATTTTAATCGAAATTTTAAAGAATTTTATAAGCTATATTTTTATTATCATTTAATGAAAACATTAAATTGCCCCTTAAAAAGAGTTAAATTCAGTCATATGATGGCCTAGGAAATTGTGAAATTCATTGGTGTTGCATTTCCTCTTTGTCATCCAGCAAACTCTTTTAGATAATCGGTGACTCTTTAGTGAGTTGAAATTAATTGGCGAGTTTAAAAACTTACTGCATTTGAGAATTTGTGATTCCCAATCAGAATAAATATTTCGTAGTTGTTACTTTTTGTATGTGTCTTGTGTTCAATTAGATTTCCAAAGTTGCTTTGGAACTCTTGATGTACATACCTACATTTACATATTACTGTATATATTTCTGTAATATGGTGTCTCATATTGAGTACAGTTAATATCCGCCTTGTAAATTTAATTTTCTCAGAAATGTCAGAGAATTTATGATGAATTAACCATAAAATGTATCTCATGGAAATAATAAAAATATCAATATCTTAATCCATTTCATTAATGGGGGCTCATTGGTATGCACCTACCATTGTTGTTGTATCCCTAAAATGTTTTAATTCATTATATAATAATTGCTATTTATTGATAGTTATGAACTTTGAAGCCTTGCTGCTGACAACTTAAGTTCAGTGAGTGAACTCAGGGGTTCAAAGAGGTCAGATTCTGAAGTTTGTGATTAGATATGCATGACATTGCCCCCCTTAGACACTTCAAAGTATTTGGTTAAATATTAAATGACAATTGTGAAGCATCACATTTATTCACTCACTGATGAAAGAGGCTGAGTTATTGCTGTAAATGCAAAAAGAGATTCTACGTCACTGAAAAAGGTTGACAGTTGTCAATGAATATGAGAGTTGGTATAGGTAAATATCATTCAAATCAGAGTATTT
This sequence comes from Calopteryx splendens, assembly GCA_002093875.1. Classification (NCBI taxonomy): domain Eukaryota; kingdom Metazoa; phylum Arthropoda; class Insecta; order Odonata; family Calopterygidae; genus Calopteryx; species Calopteryx splendens. Next base: position 61,852 of record LYUA01000458.1, on the reverse strand, counting down.
TGATCATATTTGTCATCAGATATTTTCTGAATATAACAGAAGTAATTATAAAGGAAGATTAATCCATATATCAATATGGAATTTAGTTTTAATTTGACTGCAAATATGGTTATAATTAGGATAATTACGATTATAATCATGCTCAAGTGGGATGATTTATGTATTAAAATACAACATGTGCCTTCAAGCATTTCTGTGGTTGATTTTGGCTTGGTCACCCTCTCCCCTCTCAAAAGTAGTATACTGAATGCAACCTGGAGCAAGATGTTTAGAAAAGTGCCAATTACAATTGAAGGCTCAATAATGGGTTTGGTTGCCTTGTAAGTTCCTTTTGGTGTACTCCTATGGAAAGTGGTTTGCACAATG
>LYUA01000457.1:210198-223753 GCA_002093875.1 Calopteryx splendens | reverse complement strand
TGGCTTCTCCTGAGGGTGATTTCACTCCTGCGAGTGTCCCCCCTCCTGATTCCCCCCTCTTCTCTCCGTGTCTCCAGGGCCTAAACAACCCCCGCCCGAGAATCTCGAATGGAGGAGACTTGGACGTTTGGTTGGTTGGTCGGTTGGTTGGGAGTGATGTGGTACGTGTAGCCAGGATGTGGGTTTTGAACCATTCCCTCAATGCGGTTGGTGTGACAAAGGTTGGCACACAAACCGCGCGGAGACTGCCACGGCACAAGCCGGCTAAAAGGCGGAAAACGACCATTTTTGGATATTCCCCCATCCCAAAAGGGAGTGGAGATTTGGGCACAGACACATTTTTTCTTGCTTTATCACTCCTAGAATATCGTAAACACCGATCGATTGTGACGCACCACTGTTAGAAAAATGCGGGGTCGGTTCAATAAGTTCCGGGACTGAATTTTTGTATGAGAAACAAGTGGCTCTATATTTCGTACTAGGTACCGTGGGACTACGCTGACCGAAGCTTCCTCTTCTTCCTCTACTACCCGTATTTGTTTTTCGGTAGGCGGCATTCAGTTTCGTTTTCACTTTGATCTGCGTCACGGCGTTTTTATGCGTTGTCAAAGGTAACAATATGGAGCTCCTTACCACAAGTAAGTTTTGTTTAAAATGCGTTAAAACCTCGACTGTAAAGTACGAAATGACGGAAAATTCGTACAGAAGTAATTTCCTTAGTCGAAGCAAAGTGTTTGAATGGTTTTCGCATCTCAAGAATGGTCGTGAGTCCCAAGAAGACGATCCTCGCGGCGTTAGACCGGTGGCCAGCCTGAAAACCCTGAAAGGTGAAGACAATGCTCATCGCATTGATCGATTCTCTAGGAATCGTTCATCGCGAATTCGTCCCCCCTGGCCAGACTGTGTGACAGGGAATTCTATGTGGAAGTCCTCAAACACCTGCTACACAGAATTCGTCTTGTCTTACGCGAAGTTTTCAAGTCCAGCGACTTGTTTCTTCTGCATGGAAATTCACCGGCCCACACCAGTATTATTGTGCGTCAGTTTTTGGCCGGAAGAGGGCCCACTGTCCTCGCTCACCCCTAATATTCCCCCGATTTGACCCCGGCGGACTTCGTACTCTTCCCCAAACTCATATCTGCTCTCAGAGGGGAGCGTTTGGAGGATGTGGCATCGATTCGAGCGAACGTGACGGTGAGTGATGATTCTCAACGGCATTCCAGCCAATGACTTTGCCAAGGCGTTCCAGGGCCCCTGCGACCGGCCCCGATCCCTCCCGCGAGTGAGTGAGTGGCACAAGGAAGGGATGTTGCGCAGAAAACTAACGTGTTTGGTGAATGCTTGCGGCATCGCTAAGTAATTATTTCGTGGTAGACCAGGAGATTATTGAACCCACTGTGTATTTTTAATTTCAATTTATCATTACTTAGGACACATTTTTGAATCTTTGTCCGCGATAGGGAGATATTGGCCGATTCCGAAAAAAAGGTTGTCTTTTGTCGATCTTGTAGTAGCCCATAACAACTTTTCCGCGCTATTGCATTTAGATTTCGAGGATTTCCATTTTTACGCCCCGCGGTCTGTTTAGACAAATATTGAAAAGTTGACTGTCTCACCACCCACCGCAAAAAAGTCCCGTACTTGGATGATCTTATCCAGGTTTACTTCAGTGATAGCACTCCTGAATTGAACAAGAGATGCAGGTTGCAGATCCACTGCCCCGCGAGAACCAGCTAGGATTCGGAGTTCATGACATAATTGACTTTGCCATCATGAAAATATAAACATAGCTGATGGAGCGAGAGCAATGGCTTCTTTTGAGTCCCGATCGCTACCCAAATGTGACGTACCTACCTACATTGGAGAAAAACCGAGGCTGGTTAAGGAGACGCCTAGGATGTACCATGGGTTAGCAGATTGGGCACTATTTAGAAAAATGGTTGTTAACTGCCACTATAACGCTATCACAAAGTTACAAAGGCGTCGATGAAATGATGAAATAACTAACCAATACGATTAAAGCATTCGTGCAAAGGTAAATCCTCATGAGAAAAGGCGGAAATAGGGATTGCTCAAGAGCCCTAAAGAGATTCAAGATATAATTAGAAAGAAATATATATCCGTGTTGGATTACGGAAAATATGGCGCAGGAGACAAGAAAAAATTCTACGAGCTACTGAACTAAACGAGAGGCGGGGTTTTTCCCCTCCCCAGAGGGATTTCCCAGGAGAGAGAAGGGGGATCGACACTTCGAACTTCGACAATATCTACGTAATCTATAGGACAACTCCATCTGGCGACTGGCTTGAAAACTTGGACTGGAACTGAAAACTGCACTGAAAAACCAGATCCCCCATTGGGAAAAGGGAGAATGATTTCATGCTCGACGCGCCGAGGAAGAAGTCGAAAAAAATCAGTCGAGCACCTTGAAGAGAATTTCAATAATGATGATGGACACACACCTGACACTGGTGCGAGGCATCCACGACCCTTCAAATGAAGAGTCCAAGAATGTATTTAGTACACTTGGAGCATGTGGCTCCAAATCTTCTAAGTAATTGGGCACTATAGTATTCCATATGAGGTTGCCAGTTGCGGGAGGCCAGTGCTACAATTTCGGAAGAGTCGCTTTCAAAGGAGGGAAGGCTAGGAAGATTTTCCTCCCTTGAAAATGGGCGGTGGTAAGATGCATGTCAAGGAAAGCGCGTTATAAGATTAATAATGACATGAATAATAATAAATTGCCTTTATTGGGGTGAGATGGATAATATAATAGTCCCTTTCGTCGACATACCTAACACCAAAATCCCTAAACACGTAAATCCCTAACCCCTCATCGGACTAAACGCAGCGGCCTATAGCACTTTACCATCAAGGGAAAAGTTATCGAAATACTTCTTTTTGCTACACTTCAACCAAGACAGAGAACTTATGATTGAGAGGAACATTACTCCACTAGAACATATTGTTCTAGTGGAGTAATGTTCCTCCTTCCTATGGTTTACGCCACTCCATTTCCTCAACGCAGCAGGTGAACTATGTGTTGGGAGTTCGTGTGAGATGCAAATAAGAGCCATCAAAAATGTGTGACAACAAGGGTTTTTAGCTAAAATTACGAATTGGGCCATCTCAACATGGTTATTTATTATTATCATAGCCTTTCAATCCTAAGATTGGTGGCCTCCATTCTTCCCCATCCCATGTCAATTCCCTCGTTCCGCTGCAGGCCTTTCTCCTTACATCTCTCTTTATTTATGGTTAAGAGGGTCGACAAAAATCACATCTCATGAGGAGAAAACGTTCGGTCTGATGGAAAAATGACTAATACCGGGCATGTGGGACATACGGGCGAGGGTACGACCAACGCCGCTTAACGTGTACCTACACGGTAAACTCCCTTTTGTGTAATTACTAGACTTTGGTGATAGCATTATACGTAGCTGACGTGGCAATTCTAGTCAAAAGCGTGGGACCCGACCAGGTGGTACACTATGTGCAGAGACTGATGACGACGGTATGCAACGGGTATGGCAATTGGAAGCTGGAAATTGAACGGAAAAAAAGCCGCCAGCCATCTTTTTTCCCAAATCACTCTCGGAAGAATCACCAACGAAAGTTTGCTAGAGACGATGCATTCCGTTCGCAAAATAAGTGCGGCATAGTGCGTGGTAACTATATAGAAGAACTTCAAATGAAGGAGTAACCTACTTTTCCACAGACTTTATATAAAATCTGTGGAAAAGGACGTTTCTCCTTCATTAAAAAATCATGGATATACATTAACTTCCACAAAGTGTAGTCTAACGTCGTAAAGTTTATAAAGAAGAAATTGACTATGGGCAACCAAGAAACCAACGTCATCGGCAATGTAGCAGGGGCTCGTGCGAAGGTATCCCCAACATTGAAAACGCTTTAAATATCGAGAGACCTTAAAACCCGAGCGTACAAAATTATCATTCTGTCAATGATGAATGACCTCATCTCACTAGCACGGACGGCCTTCCTGTCGCCCGGAAGGTGGACAAGACTAGAATACCTTCAGTGACCTATTCCGCGAGCTATTCTAAGACTAAGACGCCAGGGACAATAAAAAAATCCCAACGGAAAATCGGACGCCCCAATCGGGCAGAAACTGAAATAAATAGCGAACAACTAGTTTGACAAGATGGGCGGAAACCCCCAATGAAATTTTAAGACCATTGGAAAAAACGCAGCTTCCAGCTGGGAAAAATTTGCAAGTTTGCGACCTTAGAGCCCGACTTCGTGGCCCCAGAGAGACCTTGGACCAACTAAGTGTTTACGAGAATCGGAAGCTCGACGGGAGAGCGCTAAACGCTATAAAGGGGGGGGGGACGCGGATTGAGGGCTAGGGTGCACTGACCATTTGCCTCGTACTCTGCGGACCCTTTGGGAATGACGTGCTAACGTCGAAGCAGGGTGAGTTATTTAATTAAAATCCGAAAAAAATCTATTCTAATTTATTTATCTACTCGATATCAAAACGACACTAAGGTATTTTACCTACTATTATTTCCAGCTGACTTCCATACAGGCTGATCATTTCTCCTTCAGGACGTATCACCCGCACGACGCCGAACAGGACGAGAGTATCACCACTTTCTTACCCCTATCGTTACAGGCGGCCACCACTTGGTGTCATTGTGCCTTTTTTCCATTGCTAACGTTTTAACACCAGGGTATAATCCCACAGCCTACCTGCGTTCCAACCACCAACGTCCTACCAACTCTTACCTCATTGGTACCTTACTCATTGCTTTTGTGACAATCACAACCAACACTAATGCATTCCAGTCGATCCAAAAAATCGATTAATCAATATTTGTTAACGTGACGTGAATGATTTACGCCTTGAGCATATTTTCAGGCTATATTTCAGTCTCCCACATACCGAAGAATATAAATCGGTAATAGATATATCTCCGTCAAAGGATTTTCAAAACGAATACAATTACATGGCCATCCCAAGTACGATGGGTGCAGTGCAAGACTGGCGAAACAACAAAAAAAAAGGATTAATTTTCTGTGTCCAGCAAGCTTTTGTGCTCGGGAGTTCATGTGCTTTTAGTAGAGAGTAACTTCTGCTCTAAATTACAAAAAACAGATATGGTTCAAAGGTGCGTACGACGTCAAAGTCGACGTAACGGCTAAAATTACTAATATGATTGAATCGGTGTAAATTATTAAAATTGGTGGATAAGAAAGAGATTTCAATCACTTTCGCAGCATTCCAGACCGATAGTTTAAGATCGACCGTAGCGTACGACCAAAAAAATAAGAACAAAATTCAATCTGTGCGGCCAGCTATGGCGTCGCGCGAATCGAGGTGATCTGTAAAATGCAGGGGCGTTAGTCCGTATGCCGACGAAGGCCCCGCCAATAGCCGCCCCCCTCCCCCTCCCACCTGACGCTAAATCCCGGGGTTGCATTTGGGGCAAAGTTTACGTTGGCGCCTGTCGGCGCCTCCCTGCGCGCCGGCGACGCCCCCGTCGCGGCCCTATTAATAGCGCCTCCAAAGCACGGCTTTCGGGGGAGGCAGAGCCCAACTGTGCACTCTCCCTCTCCCTCTCTCTTTTGCGTGCTCCCCCCCCTCCCTCTGCCGCTGCCACACGTGACCGCGGAATCTTTATCCTCCGATGGATCTCCTTCAACTTCCTTCCCTCCTTCCTTCCTTCCTCCTCTTCTTCTTTTTGCTAATCCAATCATCTGCTCCTCCTTTCCGAAGCCACTGAGATATTGTGTTTCTCCTGGAGGGGGCGACTGTTCGCCAACTGTCCATCCGTCCACCTCCTGCGTTGTCTTTTCCAGGTTGGAACTTACATTGGCTTCTCAGTTTCCCTTCCAGTGTTGCCTTCCCTCTTCTCGGGTGGTGATAACCCATTGTCTCCGTCCCCAGAATGGCAATGTCCCTCACGTCAATGGCATTGGGGAGTCCGGCGTCTCCGTTTTTTTTATTAATCACGGGTCCCTTTCGTCCATAATCCTCGAAGGGACCTTTATCACTGCCCCTCTTAAGGATTTGACGAGCAGTGCTCTTGGTGTGCTTAAAAGTGACGTTTTCTTGCCCTGGTGTTTTAAGTGTAAATGTTCGAGGAACTGATTTTCAGCAAACTATTTATTATAATTATTTTCTGTACAATTTAAAAAAAATGGAGAATGGAACATTCGGAGGCGTAAAATATCCTTTTTTCCTCTTTTTTTGACCTGAATATGGGCTGCAGATGAAAATAAATATAGCGACCCATTGTTGCGTCTAGAGAATTTTTAAACTTTTTGTAAGTTCTTTCGTGTAATAAAGTGGAATTTTGTGGGATAAGCGACGGTAGAGCAAAGATCAGATGTTTCTGAATCACCCAATTTTTCATTATGACCTGTTCCGTTATTTTCACAAGATTCTCATCCAGTAAATTTTTCGAACGAATTGCAATTAATTGATAGTTATTTTGTAAACGACTCTCTAGCAACCTGTGTTGCAATTGAAGGGTCGCCATTATATGACGGCTATGGGAAAATAATTTGATTTTTCTCCATATAAGTATGCACTTTAAAATGACTGCTGAAGTTTTGTGTGCGACTCGTGCGAAATGCGCTTTGATGCGCTGTCCTCCACGCCGTCCTCCACTCACTCTCACGTCTCGCAAACGCACTCACTTCGCAAATTGTTACACGAATAGCCATTTTATTTTTTTCTTGTTTGTAATCTGAAATTCTTCATTGAACTCATTTAAATTAAGCCGTCATATCAGAATGGTTTATTTATTTTTTGAGTTCGTGATGATTTTCGAAATGACGTTAACCATTGATTCCGGAGAGCAATTTCACTGATTCGCACGGATCAAATCGTCGAGAGGAATACATTATCCGCTCTCTGTTTTTTATCCTTGGGAACTATGTGGTCGCCAGGTGGGGTAGATTTAAGCCTTTTAGATATAAAAAAAGTACGGTCACCTTTGATCAAGATGACATAGTTGGCCACGCTGGTGCATTGCTTTTGTTTGCGGTGCACTATAAATCACTCTGAAATCATTAGTCTAGCTTGTTCTAAGGTACATAATTGATAATGGTTAAAAGGACACAGTACATGGGTCCAGATAGTGTTCAAGGTTGCTGGTGCTGGCAATTCTTGACGATTTTTGTTTTCAGATTTAGCGCACGTTCGTACATAGATGTTTTCAGATTTAGCGCACGTTCGTACCATTGGAAGTATCTGTGGTGCCAAATATTTCATTCTATTCTTAATCTTCAGCCATTTTCTTGGAAATTACGATGAAAATTTTCTCTTCTCACGAAATATACTGCCAAAACAACGAAGTCCATGACAAGTCTCAGCTTTAAAATATTAGGACGTAATCTTTTTGGACATATTGTCTAGTGGCGATGAACTTCATAGATATCAACCGACAACAGAGTCCGTGGGAACAGTGCTATCACTAATTAACTAATTCAGCTATTAAGTGAATTTCATCCTTCATCTCATATTTCCGGCCAGCCGGTTGAAGGAGGTGAGGCCGGGAAATCAAGGAAGACATGAATTAAGTTGAGTTCAAGGTTAAGCAAAGATATGGGAGCGATGACATCAATTCTCACTGTTACCTGGGAGCGGATGCGGATTCAGTTCGTAATTAAGTGGAATGAAATGTGACGTCAAATTCAAGAGAATAATAAAAAAAGAGAAGACGGACGAGCGAGTAAAGTGTGGAAGCATTTGGAACCGGGACAGAGCGAAGAATGCGTGGAAGTAGTGGAGGTAATTACCTACGAGGGGGGCCACGGGGGATCTTAAATTTTCACTCCACGACTTCGATCCCTTAGGTTTTTTTCGCCTGCTGTTACTAAACAAACAACTACCACGGGGTCAATTACATTATCATCTCTTGCTTCTCTCAAAAATACTTCGGTGACGACATTTTGTTATTTATGAACGAAATACTGACGAATGTAAGAATTCTCGTGTTCGGAATGACCCTTTTCTTTCTTGATCGGGTGTTCCTCGAGTCAAAAAGTAATCGTAGAATGGTATGGACCCTGCCGATTGCAAGTTCCTCTCTACCAATAATCCTCCTCTTCGTCTAGTAGCGAAGGTTGTCGTTTTTTTCCATGGTAATGACAGTGGAGGTGAACCCGTTTCTTTTCTCTTGTTTTCCATCAGGAGGGAATCAGCGGCGCCATGCGGTTGAAGGAAGAAGCTGCGGTGGCGACACGTGCCTCACCGGTCGGCCTGCCCATTGGTCACACGTGAGTGACGTCACTCTTACCATTCTTTCCCCCAATCATCACCAACCGGGGTCCTTAACGGACCCACCTTGTCGCCCAACCACCATCCACAAGCGCCACCGTAAACGGCACGACTCCACTCTCTGCACTCGGCGCGTGCACCACACTCTTGACCCACACGGATAGGTACAAGTGTGCATTGCTGCTGCACCCAGAACTTCTTCCCCTCTGCTAGACTACGCAATGTGGGCTCTTCAACTAACTGCGGAGTACGTCTTTGCAAAATCGACGAACATTTAGGAGGGCGTACTGTCGATTTCCTTCACATCATCCGTCTTCGCTATAAAAAGTCCTTAATTTATTTGTCTCTCAAGATGTCCTGAAATGTGAAAAATTAAAGAATTTAGTTCCCCCCCCCCTCCACTTTAACCTATCACACCTGACACAAGCAAGAAATAAAACATATTTTTGAGGAAAATACTTTTTACGATCCTCAGTTGCATCAAAACGCTCACAGTTTAAGCCCCATCGTTTTAATCGTTGAAGGCTGACTTTAATCTTCTCCTTTCCCCAATTCATTTCCCTCACAGTCTTGAAAAAATATACTCACCACATGTTGATTTGTGGAGTTCAATAACTTTCTGAAACACAAATATGCTAAATAATTAATTAAATTTGACTGTCTAGTTTTTGTAGATTAGACTGTTGTTTTTGATTAGACCGTTCTTGATTTCCCACGCCGCCTGGCGCTCTCTAGGTATTCTTTTGTTCGGAGTACGCTCCGTTCCCTTCCTCTTCGAAGGCTGTGCTATGAATAACGGTTGAATATCGAAATCCTTCCAAACTTCTCAACGCCTTCCAGAAATAGCAAATCATTCTTAAACCAAATTTATGAAAGTCTTTATTGAACGAGGAATCTTCAAAAAGTAAGTCTCTTTTTTGCATAAAAAACATCACACATGGTATTTCCGTTTGGATTTATTTTTACATAAAAGAGCATACCTTCAACTATTTTTCGACATAATTTCCGCCGTTGTTGTTGAGGTGCTTGTCGTATCTGATTTTATTGTCTGCAGTGTTTATAAGACAATAGAAGAACCCACCGACAGTGAAATACGGTCTGTTATCCAATTTTTTTAATGCAAGAAAGCTCAAAATCACTGAAATTCATCGACATCGATCTTTCAGATTTGTGGTGGCAGTGACAGAAGTATGTGATGGGATGGTTAAGACATTTTAAGACAGTTCAACTAAGTTAAATGTGCTCTATGAACCAAGGAATGGGCGGCCTTCTGATAGGCCAATGAAGATTTGGTGCCAGGGAAATTGATAAGACAATTCCTGAGAAACGGAATTTCACTCCTCACTTTGCGATGAATTTTCCGAAATTTCAAGAGGGCTCGTCACCATTCAAGAGGTAGTGTTTGTCATCATTAATCAGCACCGTCATTTGATGAGGAAATAAACAAACTGGTCTCCATAGATACGACAAGTGCCTCAACAACGGAGACATTTTCTACTGAAAATAGTTTAATGTATGCTCTTCATTGTGAAAATAAAATCAAACAAAAAATACCAAGTGTGTGAAGGTTTTTTAAAATAATAAACGGTACTTACTGTTTGAATGCGCCTCGCATTTTGTGGAGTTACGGCATTTCTGTCGTTGACCGGTCCGAGGAAGCTTTCCGTTTGCCTTCCAGACCACTCACAACCCCCCTGGCTAATTGCTCCCGTAATAAGCCCCTCTAAATGCCTCTCTAGGGGCTATCGAGTTTTTTTTTAATATTCGAAGACTGATTAAATATCCATTCCTAGAAATTTATTTTTTTGTCAAAGGGGAGTGTCATCACAAAATCAATTTAAAGTACTTGACTCCTAAACTGATATCCCTCAAAAAAAAACTGCGGGAAATGCCGCGACAGTACCTTAAACGGAGTCACCCCCTTCTTTGCATGCGCATGCGAAAAATTCACAATGTGGGAAAATCATTCGCGTCGCGTCTAGTTCCGTTTAAATCTCTCAGAAATTCACTGAGTGTAGGAGGAGGACGCCTGGGGGTAGCTTAACCGGATGAGAGCACTCGGCCGGAAACCGTGGGATCCGGCTTCAAGTCCCGGTTCAGGCGGATGATTTTTACTCTGTGAATTTTTCGCACATGATATCCCTCAGGCAGCGACAAATGAAGAAGCATATTCTTCTTCTAAAGCATGCAATGTAGAAGTGTCCCTCACCCTCATCGAGGACCGTCTCCTAAGGAGTGATGCAATCGTGTGTACGATGACGAAGCAATCGTATTTTTCTTCTCCCAAAAACTCTCTCTCTTTCTCTCTCTCTTTGTTTCTAACACTCCCTCTAACTCCTCCTCTTTTCTTTTCCGTCCATTTTAACTTTTTCTCCATCATCCTGTTTCATCCTTCAAGTGTTTTTGGTACTCTAATTTCCGTCTGAGCAGCAAATACGCTTACTTAGCGGTTAGTAATAAACTTTTTCATTTGCGGTCTCGAGGATATAAAATGGAATCCAGCCGCGTGACGCGACACGTTGGAAAATTGGAATTAAGCCTAAGGGAGGGAGGTCGTTGTGATGAATGCTTCGGAAATGAGTATTTCTCACCCGAAACGTCTTCTGTGTCAAAGATGCCGAAATAGCATCTGCAAAATTCTGTTAAATGCTTCAGTGATACTCGTGCTCTAGACCAAATTTGGAGGGAAACACGTGCGGTAAAGACTAATATCTTACTTGGAAAAACAAGCGGAAAGTTAGGCCTATATTAAAGGAGTATTGGAGAAATACGACGATAGGGTAAAATATTGATGTCATCATTCACTATTTGGGCCCCACTTTGCTCATACGCTTCTGATATTGGATCTTCACTTCAGCGGATTTGATTTTCGAATTAGATCGCATGCAGCGGAAAGGGATTAGATTTGTAAGACGAAATTATGATCAACAGTGGCGTAACTAGGTGATTAGGGCTATATTGGGAATCACTCACTCTCCGAGACCGAGAAATTATAGTTTAAGTACATTTCTGACATGAATCGGAAGCATGTCTCATGGATGTAATAATGATCGTCGTACTACGGTTGGAGGAATCATGGAAATAGAATTGGAGAAATCAGCTGTGCAATCCACAAGATTAATAACAATAAAGAAAAACGTGGAACAGGCATCATTTTTTCCGCAAACGATAGGTGAACAGGATGTTAGCCCATTGCGAAGGAACTCGGCAAACCATTTTCTAATCCTCCACTAGCGCCCCAATGAGAGAACGGGCGGCGGCGCCACTAGGCCGTGGGCGCCTCGGCTGCGTGCGATTATATTCGCGTGCGTGAACGCTGTTCGAATGGCACAGGGGGCGCGGCGCGTCGATTGGAAGCTCAACTGGTCAAATGATTGCATTCGACCGTCAATTGCTTCACCTACAATCCCCGATTTCCGAATCATTTCCCCCTTACAGTGAAATCATTTTGGGCTTCTTTGTTACACTTTCAAAATTACGTGCGAAGCCTGCCCAACGCGCACGAATGGTGTGTGTGGTAGCAACAACAGCAACAACCGTGTGCATGACCTTGTTTCCGTGTGTGTTCTTCCGTGGCTATTATGACGTGCGTATTAGTCCATCTTTCGGTTCCCCTCGTCTCAAAATCCAAGATGGTTGGACCTGCAATACAGTGAACGATATGACGGAAGACCTCCACTAGAATCTGTCACCCACTCGTCCCCAAAGCCTTTTCGAATGTCTTCCTATGCCTCTCGCACACAAGTTTCGTCCTTCGGTGTTATTCACTCGATACTATCTTTTATGTGTCCTGGGAACCGTTCTTCAAATGCTCTCTCTCTCCCCGGGTTTTTTTAGCGTCTGCAAATACTACTGTAAAACAGTTACTAGTTTAACTTTATATAATTATTTCTTTTTACCGTTGTAATCGGAGTCTAACATTCTTTTCACAAATTAAAAACTATACTAACGGCTTAAAGGCGAATCAGTTTCACTGCGATTCATTCCTTTTAAAACCACGTTTTGCCCATGACTTCCCAACTTTTCTCTCTTCGCGACCTCGAAATGCAGACGAAAGACACGCAGTGTGTTTATATTTGCATTGTGAAATATGTTGAACTTAATTACTTAATATAATAGCCTGGTTTTAATATAAGAGCCTGGAGATCAGTATATCCGACGTAAGTACGATGGAACGCCTCGACACCAAGCGAGCACCCGTCCGTCTTAGAGAGGGACGGTGGGGTGCATATCACACTGTTAGAGAGTTAGTTGCCTTGGGAAAACTCTATTAGAACACGGCTTAAATACGGGAAATTCGATTGGTCCTTTTCAGGGCTGCTGTCTCTATCTCTCTCTTTCGCACTGTCCTTGATTTTTTATCACGATTGTCCCTTTAAAGAAAAAGAAGAAGACATAGAAGTAAAAAGTGCATTTAATGGCTAGCTTTGGGGGCAGGTTTCGATCATAGGGCCTACTGAACTATATTTCATATCACAGCAATGAACCCGAAGTTCGGTTTGTTCGGCGAGGATAGAGCTCTCCCAGTGCTAAGCCCATCGGCGTTTGAAATTCACAAATCAGGGTAGGACTGCCAGTTCCTCATTCCCTGTACCGCCTGCGATTTCCCAGGAGGACCTGGTAACCCGAAAAATGGTAAACAGCTTGGGTGAAGCTGAGGGTGCACAGAGGTGTTACCCGGTATCGCACTCGGGCTCACCGATTGGTAGCTCAGCACTCTACCCACTGAACTAAGGCGCTCCGAAATTTATATAATGTATTCAATCGCATTGCGTGACATTGCAGGAGTTTCAGTGGGCCTCGAAGGGGCGTCGCCAAATACGTGGTCCACATTGGTAGGGTTTAAAATGTCAAGCGATGGTATGAAAATGTCATATTTTGATCATGTGCGTCGTACTCCCTGTCGTGACCACTCGAGCTTCTTCTCCCAATGTAATGAGGGTCGATGGCCAATGTGAGTCCAGGGTCCCCCGACCCGTGGGCGATTGAACAGTTCGCTTACGGGGAGTGTTTTGCGCCTCGGAGGGCACTCGCCGGCGTGGGATTCATGGGGTAGCACACTAGTGGCGGAGTTTAGTTTATCTCATCTCTTATAGTTACTATTTCTTATTCTGAGGTCTAGATGTGGAAATAGTACAGCTTTGGCGTCGTGGGAGGGCTTGCGTGATTTGATTACCCTTAGAGCGATGTTGGCGGGTGCATGTAAGTTGCTCCTGGTAGGGTCACCCACGCCAGACAGGTCGAAGGATAGGAGCCAGACGAAAGGTAGTCCACGCAGCAGCGTCTGTTCCTCAGTGAGGC
>LYUA01000457.1:95048-105113 GCA_002093875.1 Calopteryx splendens | reverse complement strand
ATTGTAGAAATACAATAAGATTCATTGTAAGAATACGATAAGATTCATCGTTAGGCTTTTTTAGAATTTTACAATGATTTTCTTTGTAATTCCTTCATTGGAAAAGTGCAGTAAGAAATATTGGCAATTCTGGTGCCAATGACTTTTATTGTATTTTTACAAATATTTTTTTACAGTGTAGAATAAAATTCTTATAGGAGTTTTCAGTCTTGCCTTTACGGTCAATATACGCATGATGAGATGAGGCCCAGTGACTGCAGGGCACGGTATATCGCGACAGTTGCAGGATATCCTGATGCTAAGACCAAATGATGTCGACTATTCGGCGAGACCTGTGATTTATAAAATACATTTCTTTGAAATCTACAAAGTTTTTTTATCATCAATTGTATGATACGTAATAATGGTCGTTTTTCGTTTTTAGGATGTTAGGATATCCTTCTATCCAAGGATGCTTCTCGGCCTTGTCTTTACGAAGTTTCTCACTTATATATTGAAATGATATTAATTGCTGTGCCAGTCTCACGCACATATAACTTCAGCCGTGGAAGAGTGGACGAATTATATTTCTGATTGATTGGTATTAAGAAGGGAGGGGTTCCTTGTGGAAGTAGATGTGTGAATATGTGTGCAGTGTGATTTATTCGCCATAAAATATGTATTCCCTTTTTCCCTCTGCTTGGGGGCAAACAGGGGGAGGCGACAGCGATTATCCTGAGTGTCGTCTCCCACCACCTGTAACTCGTGGTAAAGAGAGACCTGTGACCCCACCCACCCCACTTAGTTCCAATGGTGTAGTTCACGCGCGTTCTCGGTGTCGCACGAATGGCTTTGACCTCAAAATTGTCGTAGACCAAAGCAGGATGTGCAGGTCAATCAGAGGATGCAATTCCTTCTGAAAACTTTGCTTAGTTCTCAGTTTGGGTGAAAAAGCTCTTTGTAACACGTGCAGGGGTGAATCTAGAACGTGATTTCCCAAATTGCTACTTGAGTTTTGGCCGAAAACCACGAGACACCGTGGGTTAAATTGGAAGAGAATATCCTCTCGTTAAGTGGTGCCTTGGTCTCCCTTTTGCTCGGGCGTAAAAAAAAAGTCGCTTTCGGGTTTCTCTTGTCCCAACCCCACTCCCGCGAGCAAGCAAACAGAAAAACACACAAAGAGGATCAATCGCTGCTCAATATCGCCGATCGGATGCCAGGCAAGAAGATAAAGATGAAGATGAATTAATGCATTTTTCGTCATTGTCGCGCGCTGATGTCACTTTAATTTCCCTCATTTTCCGTGAATTGAAGGTGGATTTCATTTTTGAATTTTAGGTTCAAATCCAATAGAAAGCTGTATTGATGTCTGGCAGTCGTCTTGAGTCGCATAGCATCTAACTGCAAAGTAAAAGAGAGCCACTCCTATAAAAAAATGGTTTGATTTCGACTTTTTTATCAGGAAGTTCAAGTTGGAAGTTGATGTTGACTCAAAAGAGGTTTTCACTTTTTTGCGCGAAAGGAGATCTTTTCTATTCTATCTTTTATACAAATATATATACTATCTTTCTTTTCCATCTTTTATTTCTATTCCCATTGTCTACAACAATGGGAAATGCACAGATCCAAAAAAATATTGCTTAAAAACAGGAAGGTTGGCTGAATGAGGATATCATACTTCCCCCCGGTCGTCTCTATATACCTCCCAGCTACTTCTAGTACATGCGAGAATAATTCAATGAAAATATCGCTTTGCATGCTTCAAATTGCTAATTGTGAGGAATGTAAGGATAATAAAGCCCTTGAAAATGGTGTAGTTTCACTCAGTAGAGAATTGCTAGTGTTTTTTTTTCTTACCAGCATGAAACGTTTCCACCACATCACACAAGTTTATGTAGGTAATGCATGGGTTACGCTTAATATTGTCGTATTTCAAATGTGAAAATGGTATACAACCGTCATATTTTCTCATGTCTTTCATTAACGGAAGATCAATGAACCAATTGCTAACCTGGCTCAAGAGAGAACTAGGCCCGGAATCGAAGTAGGTATCCTGGTGGTTCGAGTTCGCCTGAGTATTTATTTCTCACGCTCGGACCAGGATACTTTCGCCCCTCGATCCATAAACCTCCAGTGCTCCAGACAACTTGCGCCCAGGGTGAGGGGGGGGGGAGGGGGAATATAAACCCATCTCCTCCCTCCCTCTCGCTGCGGAAATCACGCCCCCTCCAACCACCCACCTCTCTCTCTCCCCCCCCAAAGAAGGGAGGGGGGGGGGGGGGGGNCCCCCCCCCCAAAAGAGGGGGGGGGGGGGGGTGGGGGTCAGATCACGACGCGGCGCGGAACCATTATCCAAGCGTGCGTGCAATAATTCCTTTCCCTCTCTTCCCTTCTTTCGGGTGTTCTCCAAGGTCTCTCTCCGGGGATGTTCCCCCCCGATCACTCGTCCTCGAGATATCATTGCGGTCGCAAATATCCACGCAATAATTAGGCGAGCAAAAAATATCAGTTTGAAAGGTGAATTTTTTCGTGAAAATCACAACTTATCATCTTTAAAACATTTTTATGAGCCATTCCGTCCGAGTGAACGCGAATGTAGGTGTTGTTATGTATTTATACGGAATACGGGTCGATTTATTTTCACGACGTGTGGACACGATTTGGTAGATTTCAAGGACTTCAACCAAGGGCCTAAGGAGGTTTGTCCGTCCTCGCAAGTATTTCTCACTTTCATCAAACTTGGTGAATTGGTGCCTATGTATCTTTGCAGGTAAATATTTTGACTTTGGCTCTCGTTGAAACACAGAGCTTCACGTCCCGTTCTTTTTACATTTGGAATTGGAAATAACCAACAATTTTGAGTGTTGGTTCATAATGGAGGAAGATATTGAAATCTATGATTTTAATCCTATTAAAATAATATATATGTACCATGCATGCGGAGAACAGGGTGACTTATCTATGGATTTAAAATTGTGCAAATACAGCGAGAATTTATCGATGTAATTTAAGAAATATTGTGGAAATATTGTCAAAAAAGTGAAAATTGAAGCTATGGCCTCTGTATTAACTGACAATCTTGCTTATATTTAAAGTATATAAACGTGCAAGCCATTGAATGGCGAAACATTAACTGATACACACTTCCTCAAGGAATGGGAGCTCTACATTTGAAACATTTATTTCCAGTCTTTTTGTAGAATATATTTTTCTGCCATGAGTTGATGAGTATATTTGAACGTATTATATGAGTGTGATTAAAATGTCCATGTCTATGAATCAAAAAGTGAAGTGAATGTCTATGAATCAAAAAGTGAGAAAAATAAGATTTCAAGGAAAAAAGTGAAAAGTTTTAATTCCTCAGAGTTTTATCAAAAACATGAATCAACCAAAAATTGTCAATCACACGAATACACGTACCCATATAATTTCTGACGTGTAACACGTACGAGTTGCTCGTACGAAGTGAGCATATGGGAAGGATTTTAAAGCCCTAAAGGAAATTCAACGAATACCAAAAGTAAAAATTCACACCAGTAACATTTTACCAACAGAAAAATGAATATCGTTATAACAAATGGCTACGCTGACAAGTTTACGTTTTCTATTTCAGTGTTACCCAGTTATTTTTGCGAAGAATGTCCTTTATTTTTAATATGTAATGACTATTTCTTATAAATGTTAACCAAAGTTGTATTTAACTTTATTCTCTTCCCATCTTTATTCTTTTATTTGAAATAATATTAGCAAGTGAATATTTTAATCGGATGGAATCCCCTTCCGGCAACGTATTTGGAATCTACACATCATCTACACAAGGAGAAACCTTCTCGTTGAAGTACTGCATGCATAAGAGAAATTATATCGGTGATAATTTATTCTAAATAATGCCACGTTTATTTTATTAACGTTATTCAAGTGCTCTATTCGATAATTCATATGAAAGATAAAAGAATATGTTAATTACTAGTTTCCAGTGCCCGCGCAACGTTATTTTCAGTGTAACCTTGATAATGATGTAACGTGATAAAACCATGATTCGATTCGAAGTCAAATTCTTGATGTTTCAAAATTAAATATCCTTGGAAAATTCGATGACCCGGCATTATTTTATTCATATTTTGATTTGGAGGAAGTGCTACTATCGGTAATATTTGTTAAATTCACAGACTAGATAATCTATGTGAAGTACAAGTTTCCTTCTTAAAAGGTCCTACGTAGCATGAATGTGTACTCTGTTTTTACCTAAATGGCAAAATAAATAGATAAAAAATGTGTATATACCTTTTTATGGAATAAACCGAAGGAAATTTATTTTGAAAACCATATATTTATGATCGGAATGCATAGTATTTTTGCAGGTAACTGACTCGCTTTGAGATGGAAAAACCTCATCAACAGGAACGGATTCGATGGTGATTGATCAATTTTTTTGGATTCTTGAGAACCGCATTATTTGAACAAAGCATTCGTGGTACACTGCAAGGACATTTCATCTGCTCCATTTCCCAAAAACCTTTCTTTCAGGCACTGATGCATTACAACTCAAAAACTCATTTCTTTTAAGGAAGGAAAATGAAATAAGCTTTGTAAATTCCACTAATAAATTTATTGCACTAACTTGGTTTCGACACTTTGTATCACTTTCAGGTTAGTTATTTTTGGTATCAGGTTAGTTTTTTTATTAGTGAAATTTAAAAAGTTTTATTTCCTTTACCTTCCATCATGAAAAAAATCCACTAAGTGAAGCCTGACATTGTGAATCTTATCATTTCATTCATTGGGATGAGGCATGCCGATGAAAATAGTTTATCGTTTCGTATTTTTTGCTAACGAAAAGTATTCTTATCAATGAGTATTTTAAGTTCAGATTTATCTATTATATCAGGAAAACAGGGAGATAGATAATTGTCTTTATTTGGGCGAAATTGAGACCACAAGGTCTCTTATTCCATTTAACCCTTAAGGAATATGCGATTCGAAAGTGACGTGGCAGAGTCTGAAACCTAGTCTATGGACGTTTCCTTGAATCTCCATTTAGGTTTTGAAGTACGTATTAAATGAAGGCATTGCTCGATTTCTTTTTACTTCGTGACCTCTCGACGGCCCCGGTCAATCAGCAGTCATACTGCAGATATAAGTTCGTAGAAAAATCGATTCATCTTCCTCCGCGGAATGTTAAGAAAATCAAACTCAAATATAGTGATTCATTACGTATTTTTCTGACAGCATTGCTCTCTTCGGGAACCGCGAAAGTTTCTTCAAGCTTGAGAATCCTAGAAATATGCGTCAAACATGTTTTTCAATGCTAGTAGTTCATTACTGCATCTCGTATGACTGTAAAAAAAGCAATTGATTGCATTATATTTTGTGTACTATATTTTTGAAATCCGTTAGTATGTCAAGATAATTAGAAAAAATAAATCTACGGGAAAGCAATGAATTACCCTAGCGTTACCACTCGCATTTACAACTCGCATTTACAACTCGCATTTACAACTTATTCTACATAATATTAGTCAAACGTCGTAAAAATATTTCAGTCATTCATGCAAGTCCACACCCTAGGATATTGGTTCTACAAGAAGGCGGTTAACACGTGGGCGTATAAATAAAAAAAATGAGAACTTGCTTGAATCTGAGAGCCCCCCACTCCACTTCCTCCGAGCCGATTGATGCTCAGAGACACCAATGGACAGATCGGTAGAAAAGTCAATGCAAACACGCAGGAAGCCATCGCCAGTTGCGTTGCCAGGAGACCGTTCCTCAAAGCTACGAGTCTATTTACAAGCCCTCTAAAAACAATCTTATCTGCGATCTAGAATATACTATTCCACACACATTCCCAAGAAAGTAGATGCGATAAGTGCTGGAATAATAATTGACATTAGAATTTTCTGAATGAATAAGCTACAAGGACTTGTAAATTGACTTGTAGCTTTGAGAATCTGGCCCCAGGCAAAAAAATGCTTCTTCATTTTTACACAGAAAACCTGCGTTGGTTGTAAATCATCTCGGAAAAGCGCCTAGCAGTGAGTCAACTTGGGCCGAACGAAGGAAAATTTGAGTCATCGCATTCCTGATGTTGCCAGTTGCCAGTCGCCTCCCCTGATTACAACGACATTAATTAAAAAATAAAGGTATATTTTTATTTCTTATTATATAGAATACCTTAGCAGCCGGCACCAGCCTGTAAACCATCGGGTATACTTACTTACTTAAGGTTCGGCCTGGTCAATGGAGACCACCAAATCTATCTGGAAATATTATTATGAGGCGTCATACGTTGGTTCATAAGTTGGTAATGAGAGACATTTTATTGATTGGCATTCCTGTCACGGAGTAGACAAGCAAGCCTGAATCTTCCTAAATATTAATGAACAATGGGTTGAGTCATGTTATCAAACGCGGAGTTATAGGTACCCCGGTGAATATAAGTGGGTTAATTGCTTAGTTAATAAATTACCGAACTGCATTGCATTTTTCATTTGACACTCTGACTAATTTAATATTGAGCGTTATTAATGTATGCTTATTCAAGCCGTTTCCTTTCAGGGTATCGGCTAAGTCAAAAAAGCCTGATCTTTAGTCATTTCAGTAAACTTACCATCTTTTTCTGATTTCTTCCATACAGGCCTGTTCCTGAATATCTACTTCTTTCGCCTCTGTCTCAATCGTGCGTGGCCTTCTTCTCATGATTCTTCGCGTGGTGCCCTCCTGTCCCGTCTACGAATCCCTCGTGTGTCTCTCTTCTGAGAGTCCCCTCCTCGACCACATTCACTCGCGTGACTTTCTCGCTCGCTCTCTACCCTCCCTCCCCCTTCTCTCCCTGATCTTTGACACTCTCCTCCTCTCACATTTCATCACTTGAATCTCTCGTAATTAGTAATTTCTCAGCATTCGTACCCACCACCCGCTGTAATCAACCCGAAGGTTAGTTTGATTAGTAGAGGGTAGAGCGTAACGCCTGTTGACCCTGATTGGTACCGGAAAATCTCACTGCTCGGATGACGGCGCGTGCGGGCGTTAAAAGTGCCAGCCACATTGGAATCCAGAGCCCTCGCGGTCAATGCTGGACTACCACGCCCTTAGTAAAAACGAACGACTGAAACTGCAACTATATAACGAACGTTTATAACGCTTGCTACTTATATTTTAAGGTTTATCCAAATTGTTGAACTGGGTCTGGTCCTTCAGATATGTCCTGAGTTCACCCTGCCATGCGATCCATGGCGTCGTGCGATGCATTCAAACGTGTATATATGTATATCACCCAGCAAGTTCCCTCGAGCTCGTGCGGAAACATAGCAAAAGCTCTGAATAAAGTACTTGACAGAAACCCATGTGCATCTAGCCAGATGGTTCACTAATGTCCAAATGGTGACAACAATGTCACCAAGCTACAAGCCAAACAACAGGAACAGTGAATGAAAAACCATAGATTACGGAAGATATGACGAGGAAAATAGACGAGAGAAGAAAAAGGAAGAGCATAAACACGCAATTAGGAAGAAGGACGTACCGAGAGTTGAAAAATAAACTTAGGCGAGGAACAAATAAGGCAGAATAAACGTGTTGTAAAGAACAGTGGAGAGCTTACATTTCACTTCACTTAGCTTGGAAAGGGAAACGGGATGAAATGAGTGCGCTGTACAAGCAAGTGAAATCACTGTCTGGAAGTAACATAGAAAGATCCATGCACACTATCAATGATACAGCCAGGAAAATTATTAATTGGAGCAGAAGAGATTTAGGAAAATTTTTGACGAATACTTTTACACATAGAAAGAGAAAATTATGTGGGATTTAATGCCGAGGTCCAGGCATACTAGTTTGTGAAAAAGATAACACATTAAAGGAAATGAAATCAAACCAGGATTTGAGGGTGGCTACAGAACTACTCTGAAAGTCTGAACTACCTTGCCGAACTAATCAGGAGTATAGAAAAGTATGACGGAAAGATTTTTATGAGATCATTCTCAGCATTTAAGTGGATGGCATGTGGTCATCAGACTTTGTTAGATCAGTATTAATTCCTATCCAAATAAAGAAAAAAAGCAGCAGTATGTGAAGACTATAGATTGTGATACGTTAGGATAAGTACTTAGGGAAGTACTCTTAAGGGAATGGGGAAATGGGGAAACGATTACTTAGGAGAGGGCCAGTTTGGTTTAAACGGTAGGGTTAGGGGTGATGACATTGTTTTAATGAGTCCATTGATAGAATAAAATATAAAATACAACAACAATGTATGCCTTTTCTTCGTGGATTTTGAGAAGGCATTTGACAGTTAATTCGGGAACACCTAATGAAAGTATTGCAGAAGATGGGAGAAGACTGGAGGAATAGGAAACTCTTCCAGAATCTGCATATAATTCAGACTGCACAAGTGAGGGTAGTGGATGAAGAAATGAGGCGGGCAGTATCTAGTAGGCCGGGGGCGGTAAGACGGGGTTGTCCGCTATCACTAGTGCCTCTGAAAGTATCTGGGCTGCTTACCAAAGGACCCGGGTTCGATTCCCGGTGACGATCGATTCTGGGGACCCTCAGCTTCACTCAAGCTGTGTACCAGGTATATTCGGGTATCAGGTCCTCCTGGGAAATCACAGGCGGCACAGGGAATAAAGAACTGCGGTGGGAATAATGGGACTACACACTTAAAGTGTACGGCAACCCCTTAGTCCTGGGTGAGCTATACCCTTGCCTACCAAACCCACCTTCGGGTTGATTACTGTGATTTTTTTTCAACATGTACGTGGTGGAAATGGTAAGGGAGATGTGGGAAGGACTAGAGTTAGAAGAAAAGGTTGGTGGGGAATTGGTAAATTCAGTAGTCAGATTTGTAATCGATAGGGTCACTAGCCTAGTTAGCCAATCAGCCGAAGAATTACAGTAATTGCTGAGAGCAAGTGTGATACGTATGAAATGATGACCAATAATAGAAAACGAATGTATCTTGCTCCTCATAAAATAGGGAGCCTAAGATAAACATTAATGTTGGAGGGCATGCACTAGAGCAGGAAGATCGCTTCAGCTATCGAAGGAGTGTTTTTCCCAAATTTGGCCCATGTGTTAAGGATATTGGAAGGGGAAATGCAACCAATAGAGATTCTTTCACAAAGAAGAAGGATTTGATGACAATGACCTTACGTAAAGATGTGAAGAAGAGACTAGGAAGACATTTATGTGCAGCGTGGTTTTGAATGGCTCGGAAATTCGGTCGATGAGGCAGAAGGATAAGCATACATTGCAGGCTTTTAGATGTGAACATAAAACAGGATGGGGAAAGTTAAATGGAATGGTAAGGAACCGAAGGAAAAATATCTGGGCACGTAGGGAAGGAGAGGAGCCTCTTGTAAGAAATACAAAGAAGGCAGGAAATGTAAATGCAGTGCGTGTTGAGTGATAATGGATGACTAATGACTAATAATTTAGGTCAGAGGGTGGAACAGAGGCAGGAAAAAATAGGCTTGTTGGTGGGAATGAAGGGGTGGAATAAAGTATGCGGTGGAGAAAAATAGAGTCGTGTTAGTTTCCAGCAGTGGTTTTGAAACAAGTTCCTCTGGAAAGCGAAACCTTCACATATGATTTTACGACTGAAACTACTTTACGAAACCTTTCTTCTCAACTCAACTCCATTGCCCGCTGAAGGTCCTTGAATAGGTATGTGGAATCGATCCATTGAAGAAACTTTGGGGAAATAATATGGCTTCTTGGAGAGTTAGTCTTCAATTCCGCAGTCAGAAGTGTCGTAAATTAACATCCGAAGAGGCATTTTTCAAGGTGATTTGCTATGACCACTACTGCAATGCCTAGTAATAAATTGGCTCTCAACACTGTTAAAGTAAAATTATTGAAATGAGGCTTGGACACTATGTCTCTTTTTTAAAAGAATGATCAGAAACCGTATTCCGAATCCAAATCAGGACGCGTCGGAGAGTCCATTGAGAACATTGGACATCAGGCCGCTCTGTTCTTGCGGGGAATAACTTACCTGAGCAGACGCAGTCAACTGGAAAAAAATGGCACACCATCAATTTGGAAGTAATAATAATAATAATAATGATGTTTATTTCAGTCGACTGA
>LYUA01000456.1:400242-410482 GCA_002093875.1 Calopteryx splendens | reverse complement strand
CACCCCTGGCCTTTATAACCTCACAACTTGCCCAAAACAATTGTCTTCCGCAATGGCCATTGTGCGCCCTCGGTCCCTCTCCCCTTCCCTCCCGGCCGCGGCTTCCGCCGGTCCCCCCGCCCCTTCCATCCCCCTTCCCACTCTCCCCGCCTTAGACTCGTATTAAAGTCTCTCTCGAGTTTTAAAATGGCAGGCGTGCTCGCCGCCATATTCTCCCGGTCGGTAAACATTTGTGTTTACGGAAGAGGCGAAACTGACTTTCTGCCGCCGCTCTGTTCCCGCAATTTACCTCAATTCCATCGCGGCGTCTCCGGGGTTGGATTTATGGAGCGTCGTCCTCAAAACTTTTGACGGTCGGATGAATGGTCCCCAGAGTAACCGCGGTCGCTTTTACTTCCCAGCATTATCACTACCATTCCAATCTACACCAGCCATTGCTCGGCGATATCTTCCTCGAGTTAAAAATATTTACAAATCCTATCAAATGCTCACAGCCCATGACTGACAATCAATCCCACTGTGCATTGGAATTAGTAGAAATCGTCACCAGTTGGCATTTATAATTATATCTTTATATATTTGTTTACTATGAAGTCATTTCCATGATTATACGGGAAATATATCTTGTAATATATCTCTATTGTAAGATATATAAGTTTAATAACCTAAATTTCATAAATAATTTTAATTGATGGTGCAGCCAGGGGGATGATTAGGCCACATTTATCTCACCTTCCCTTCCAGAAATTTTACTCGTGCATGAGTATTTGAAAAAGTTGACGATGATAGGTAATTTCGTGCAAAGTACAGTTTTCATTTGTGCTTAGAAAAATACCAAAAAAAGATAAAATACCAATAACTTCTGTAATTAATATACTAAAACTGCTCCTGGATGTGAGAAATGAATCCTTTGAGACAGTGAATTCATTTATCGCTCGTGACAAGCATTTATGACTTACATATATATACGATTAAGAGAATCCAAATAAGAAATGTGATTATTTTGTTCGCTGTTCTTCCAATTTTACTCATCGTGTTCCTATTCCCTTATACTTTGCACTTAGATATAATTGTTATTTGATACCGGTTAATTTTTATAAAGTAACCATATCACAGTCAAAATGTCCATTATCTGCTAAACTATTACGTCACCGAATACCTATCGTATGCTGACTTACCTGTTCACCATCGTTTTACCATCCGCCACCTGGTCGTCTTCATTATAGAAACTCGACTTCTTAGGATACTGGAGCAGTCTCCAAAGAAATTTAACTGATAGTAGGTACTATTCACGTTACGTCATCTAGCATGGTAACGGACTTATTAAGCTCTGTAACTCTAAGAGATGGATCCAATTTGTATTTTAAAAAACCATAACACTCTTTCTTTGAAAATTTTGAAAGACTTAATGAAATCTTAATCCAGCCGCTGACACACCTAAGTAGCTATTGGTTAGAGGCAAAATAATCAAATTGACATAAAGCTTCAGATGATTATAGAGGTTCAGTGGCAATTTTTACAATCACTATTCTGCACTGCTTTACAACTTTACCCCCGCAGCCGGGGTATTTTTGACAACACTCTTTTATTGGGTGAACCTTTGTAAATGATATGTAACACAATGTAACCTCAACAAGAAAGCATTATGCAATAGTGAAATAATCTTTGCAACTAAAAGCATTACTAATTGACCTAGAAAGCGTAAATCTCAAACATTTTCCTGATGATAAATCAAATATTAAAAATGTTTCCCACTTGAGAAAGGAGGACCTAGAAGTGTAAGGTCAGCTCTGTTGATAAGGTATTTGAAGCGCCTACCAGTCAGTCTATTGCTCCATGAACCGTGATACAGTGACCTGTGGACGTTTTCCCATTACTAAAGGCCAAAATCCTTCCTAGTAGGGATTGTTTGATTTCTTTGAGTTTCAGAGAGCTTGCCCCTGGTGCTCCTGAATCCTATCCCCAACTAGTGCAGGCCGCTCACACAAAATGTGATGTGATGTTGATTCGGAATCTTTCCACTCAATTTGCATCTCCCCTCTTGTTCTATTTAAATTTCTCTCCCTCCTCTATTTCATCCACCAAAGATCAAGAGGATGAAGGACTTTAGAAAGAAAACAACTTTCGTTTGTGGTCAAGTAGATGCTAAATATTATGCTTACATCGAGAAAAAAGATTAACTAAAGCATATATTTTGATCTCATAAACCGAGAAAATCAGATCTAATTCATTTAATAAATAATTAGGGATCATTCATTGGCCGTGTTGAGCCACCAAAAGAGTGCTCGCGGAGGAGACAGACCGATAAAATTCCAAATACCATATGAAAATTGCAGTGTAAATAAAAACGGATCGAGTGTTAGATCTTGTCTTATAAAACTTCAACGATTTATCACATCCATTTTGCTTGGACAGCATTTCCTCAGCATTGGTACAGCATATGCAATTGTCATAACTAACTTCAATGAAAAGAGCTCAGAGAGTCAATGAGTTTTAAATAAATGTATTAGAATATTTTCAATTCTCTCAGAATCAGATATGTAATTTAAATACATATACAGTAAATCGGAAAATAACGGAACTCATTAAATTCACAGAAAATTACTAACGCCACCTATTGAAAACATATATATATATAATCTGATAGTTGTATATCACCTTTATAGAACAAGGCCGCCATCGTTAGAATCGATCAACAAATTATGTATAAACGATTATAAATGAATCTACACATCGGGGATTCGTAAAACTGTTTTAAAAGTTGATATTTTATCTTTCAGACGGGAGACTTCAAGGGATATGCACTGACGCAGGGACCAAGAGTAAAATATTTAGGGTTTTGCTTAAGTATCAGAAAGTAGTAAAAAAATAAGACTACTGCTTTTAGGGCTATGTCTCATTAAAAAATCATTCATTTCAATTTATTTTCTTCCTTTCACGGATTATAATCACTTTTTGGTAGCATTTTACTTTCAAATCGCACATAAATGATGAATTCGCACTTACAGATTAAACCGGCAGACTAAAATTGGTAACTATGTTCACTATGGTTATTTCACGTTCAGCAGGTGTATCTGCTTATCGTCAGTATCTCGCTTTCACTTCATTCATAATACTCACAATCATTACCGTTTGCTGAAACCCTTCAGAATAATATTCTTGATCGACTCATACTACCGAATATATCCAACAATCCACTACGAGTATTAAGGTTAATTGTAAATGATTACTCTAATTAATGCATTTTTATGGCCACGTAATCTTAGAAAGTATTATCACCTGGGAAATGAATGTTCTTTGATGGCAAATGGATCATAAGCCTTAAATAATAATCAAATGAAGAAAGGAGTATTTTAAGATTATGAATAATAAAAAGGTTATGATCCTGAAAATATTAAATTTTTGTCAATGTTTACACCAAATCATGGTCAATTTTACTGATGAACCTAATATTTTTTTAAACTGCCTTGCTTCTTAGAATATTATATCATTTTTTCATTTATTAAGGTATTATATAATGTAAGAAGAAATTAAATGAAAAACATCAACGAAGTAGTGCCCTTTTCCATAGAAAGATATCTTGTGCCTTCAACAGCAGAACAACCGTAAACGACAGACACTGCCTACGATTGTGGATACTGGCAATTAAATATTTTATTCAATTAAATATCATTTGGATGATAGTATAAACTTCCAATAGAATTTCTTTTAAACATTTAAAAAATTGTAGTTTTCAGTAAGGTAAAGTCAGCAAAGCAAGTAAAGGTCGTAATAAATTTCACGAAGCCTATTAAAGTCGAGTACTGACGATTAAAGCCAATAAAATGGAGGAATTTATGAAGTTGGATTAGAATTATGCTTGAAGCAAAAAGGTCGAGATCGAAAAGAATTTTTAATGGAAACAGATTGAGCATCCACAAGCTTGTGGTTTTTCTCGCTGCGAATACAGCAACTTGGGGTAAATATTGTAATCCATTTAACTTTTATGACTATAGGCATTCAAATATTTAATGTTGAAGAAGAGTAAATGATTTCAAGGGGTGAAAATCAATTTACGATCGGGTTGGATTTTAGTTCAAACATATTCCCTTTAAAATCAATATGTTTGCTTGAAATCTCTTTCATTCAAAGGAGATAAAAGTACCATTCATTTATTTCATTCGCCGCTTTTCTTGATTGTTAATCAGGAAATCTGTATCCCAAAATCAGGAAAGCGATTGATGCAATTTTCGCAAAAGCGAAATTATTATCAACTTCCCGAACGTAGCTTTCAAACTATTAAAACTTTCGAGGAATGAATACGAAAAAATATAGCAATAAATAAAAATCTATTTAATGGTGGTGGAAAACTGTATGAGTTTTATAAAATATGAACTTCACACTAATATTAAAATATTTACTTAAATTATTAGTTTTAAGATATTATTAATATCCTTATGAGAGTATAATGCTCACGACTAAATGCTGCACGTAGTATCCAGATATTTTAGAAAGGTTTTTTCGATCATTTCTTTTCAGGAGGGCCAACAAGTGTTCTATTTGATCCGACTAATGAAAGAGTAAGACGTTTTGAAAAGCAATAATTACCTGGCATGCGAAAGAGACCCTTATCCTGGCAAGGCAACACTGAAAAGCCATTCAGAAAATTAATAATACTTCCTCTTTATAAATTCCGTAAAAAATTCTCCTTCCCTTCAAATACATTTCCCCTTAATTTTCAAAATTAATGTTTGTTTGGTTTGACAATATTACGTTTCTTTCCGCTACATCTATTCCGGAATGAAAATTTTAACCGCATATGGTTCATAAATCACTGCAAAGGCCGAGGAGCTAAACGGATATTAATGGGTCTAAAACAATTAATGCGAATGGAACATAACCGAGAGATCAATGGGTATCTCAAATTGAGGGGAAAGTACTTAATTCACCCAGCTTCCTAAACAAGCCATTAAAACGCTCGCCGTTATGAGCCTCGTTGGACATCGTTTTGGCCAACATTAATCGCGACCCCCCGTCTAACTGCCTTTTCCCTACCTTCCTATCCTTTCCGGCTCTCCTATCCCTCCGTCTCCTCCCTCCTCAATTCCCGTGCTCGACTTCAAGCGAGCAAAGCAAGCAAGCTGGCCGCAAGCGATCAAATTCGTTCATCACAGTGCCCACGAAGCGCACATCATTTCCATACCTTGACGAACGTGGTCATTCGATTCCGTCCCTCCTCTCCTCAAACTCGGCCACCTTCACCCATCCCATTCCACTGTCCATTAAAGCTCCTTCCCTGGAAATGGTAGCGCTGTGTGCACGGGTCAGGCTCATACCCTTCCATGAAACTCATTTATCCGTCAACGGGCCTGCCGCCACGCCACCCCCACCGCCTCCTAACCTCTATCTTTCCCCCGTGTCCTCTCTCCTTCCGTCCTCCCTCTAGCCGTGTTCCAGATACAGGACCGACGGCTGTGACGACCTTTGCATCCGTCTGAGGCCACCTCGCGCCTTTACCGGCGGACAAAAAATAATATCGGCGAAATCGCTCGCCTCTTCTTCCGCGACCGCCACCACTAACCTACCTCCCTTGGTTCCTCTCTCTCGCCATTTATTCGTATTTTCCTCTTTCACCCGGTTTTTTCCTGCCAATATCTTTCGACTGGAGGTTTCCCTCTCCTCTTTCTGTCCTTCACTTCAGAATTTTTAGACGTCCACCTTCCCCCCCCCTAAAATCAAAGTGGTTTTTTGGAATTTTTCCCCTGGTCAAAAAGAATGTCCAGAGGGGAAAATGCCTGTGAAGCGAAAATTCTCCCGAGGGGTTGGACGATTGGGCTGTTTTTCTTTTCAATTTATCGCAGTTAAACAATTTACTTCCTCCCTCGGCTACGCCGACCCGCAATAAGGTTTTTACCTCAACTTCGGTTGAATTATATCTATTCGGCCTCCGTGTTAAAAACATAGATAAATACAATCCCAAATATTAAATCTTTGCGACATAATGGAATTTAATCAACCTTCTTCACAAATTTGTGGTGACGCTCACTTTTGTCCCCAAACAATCTTTAAGCTGACCTGAAATTACTCATTATATTGGTACACGAGACGTAGGAATCATTTCCCTAGCATTTTCGGACCTCCAATGGATGTACACGCACATGTTCAAGATGTCATCATTTTCGAGAAAAAAATCATCTACCTCAGGACATAGTTTCATTGGCTAAACATAAGTTAAGAGACATTTTGTGTCTAAATGATGTTATTATATGTTATTATAAACAGTAGCATCAGCAATAGTTGGTATGAAGCAGAGCACTAGTGAAACTAGGATACAGTAAGTAGTGCGTATTAAGCTGTTGAAACCCAAGTAAATGCCGTCGTAGCTATGCTGTAACTTTTTCATTAATTTCAAACATTTAATAGCATGTAAAATGACTAACATATCCTAATGCCAAAACTTCTTGACGATGGTCACAGAGTACCTAGTTGACAGACACCGATGGAAAAAAATCTGGTTAGTTTATTAATCACGGTGCCACTTTTTAAAAGAAGAATAAAAATTAAAAAAATAAATTAAAACTCATTAAATTAATAGCTGATTTTAGAAAAATTAAAAACAACATTTTAAGAGTAGGCTACATTCATTTAAATAAAATATCAAAATCCTCTACACTCAAAATATTAATAAAAACGTATTCATCTTGAAGACGAAATAGTTGTGACGAAAGTCATAAGTAACTCGGTGAATGACTATTACCGCATTTAAGACTTTTATCATAACAACAGGTTATCTTCCTAAAGCTTCAACTTTATTTCTGGCAGCTATCAAAGAAATGATAGTCAAAGGTTTATTTTCATAATTTAAAATAGCAATTAACTCGATCTTGCGGCAAGAGAAAAATATTTATGTATGTTCTTAATCTGGATTACGACATGCGACAGTTAAGATCAATTATAATACTAAAATACCGAACTTCAGCAACATTATTTCTACAAATAATAAAAATCACATTTTCACGCCATGAAAACCAAACCGACCTAAAAAGAATTTTAAATATCTACATATTTCTAGAATAGACATTCTCTGTGAGAATGCCTATTCCAGAATGTTTTCCAAAATCATACGTCAAAGCTGCAAGCACTAGTAAAATTTTAAAAGCAATGCTGAATCATTTGAAATTTATTCCTTCATTAGAAGTTCCTTCATTTGAAGGATATTGAAATTCCAGAAGGCTGAAACATTAGTACAATGGAATGTCACCAAGAGGCGTATCGTCATCCAAACGTATAAAGGGGTAAAGCAAGGACGA
The DNA here is from genome assembly GCA_002093875.1 of Calopteryx splendens. Lineage (NCBI taxonomy): Eukaryota > Metazoa > Arthropoda > Insecta > Odonata > Calopterygidae > Calopteryx > Calopteryx splendens. Next base: position 403,193 of record LYUA01000456.1, on the reverse strand, counting down.
TTAAAATTTCAAATGCAGAGAGTGAGAGCAGTGAACAACGAAAGAGGGGTGGACGCATTTACACTTCCCGGTAATTTCTTAAAGAAAGTCTTTGCAAACGCTCCCTCGTTCACTCCAAGCAATAGGAAAGCTATTCATTAATTTTTTCTCAAGATCTGGTTGAGCTGCCTCACCTTATATTGAAGAAGAGCCCACGGTTTTAACGTTCCGTCGATCACTTTGAAATTACGAGAGATACGAGATGTCCATTAATTCTTAGCAATTGAATTTCAGATTAATCTTTTTAACTTCAACTCCCCTTAACTCAGGGTCTAATGGGTCCCATTTTCGGAAAATGAACGACCATCGACGCATTAAATTCTTTTCCAGCAGGAACTGAATTTATGTCACGGCACCAGTTCTGCCTCCACATAACGACTCTCAGGGACTTCTCAATCCGAGACCCACGCGAAGACAGTATAAATTTCCGTGGTATTACGAAACAAGATTGAAAAGACGTAAACAATTTCAGGGTGCTTAAGCCAGTGGTGTAAAACTGAGGATCATCAGGAGTAGGAAACATCTTGCTGAAACATTTTGTATCGCGAAGACCAATTTAAGGGATTGGCTGGGAAGTTTCCTCATTAAATTTGTGACTCCTACAATATATTCAACTGCCGAGTATCAAGACTCGGTTTAATTTATTTTCAAAACTGTTTCATTTCCCATTTGCTAATACACAGGCCAAACATAATTTTGGAGTTAGTTCCACTTAATAACTCAATATCTTATATAATTCCACTTAATAACTCTAATTCATCGAGATCTACATTAATTCGTTCAAGCAACGAAAAAAGCTCCCAAAAACACGTAAATTGGACGTTTTTTCTATTTGTAAGTACCGTTTTTGTATTTAAAAAACTTCACTCAATGTAATATTATTGGAATTTCCTTTTCCATGAATGAGCATGCCTAAATTATTTTTCAAAGTAATTTTCTCCGTTGGTGAGGTACATTCTGGAGACCAGCTTGTTTTTTTTCTCTGAAAAAAAACGGCGCCGTCAACAATTGCACACTTCTCCCTCTTGAATGATGACGAGTCCAAAGGAAATTGTAAAACGCTTATTTTCACCAATTTCCTTATCAATTTTCCTGACCAAATCTTCGGTGACAGCAGAAAACCGCCCATTCCTCGGTTCATCGTGCACATTCGTTCGGCCTTCATTGGACAATCTTTCCCATTTTCTAGCCATTCCAGCACTTATTGCACTGTCACCATTAATACCCACTATCAGCCAATGAATTCAACGGGTTTGAGTTTTCTTGCATTCAGAAAACGGATAACAGACCGTATTTCACAGTCGGCGGGAACTTCCATTGACTTAAACATTGCAGCAATAAGAAAAGAGATAAGAAAAGAGCCACGGCAACGGCATAAATGATGTTGAAAACTATTTTGAGGTATGCTCTCGTATTTCACATTTCTTCTTTTCGAGAATCGAAGAAATAAGAGACTAAAGTTAACGTCTGTTGAAATAAATTTCTCTGAAGCTTGAAGAAGCTCTATGATGTTAATACCTCGAGGCTACACTGCTATACCCATGCTTTCTTAGTCATATATTCGCTATTTACGTGACGTGTAAACATTACACGTAAAGTAACATCGGTATCAGAATCTTTAACTGTTTTTAGTTATGGAAATAAGTTAATTTCTTCAAACCTACTTGTAACGTTCAGAAGACTAAAGGGTAAACACATAAACTTTATAATGGAGGTGAGAGAGTAGCACATCACCAAATTCCTTAGAGTTTTTGCTAGTTCTGTAATGATATGCGAGACGTCCAGCACCATAAAGCTATTGCAATTAGATTGTTGATATGTGTGATTTCAAACCTTGCTGGTCTACATCTAGATGAGTATACACATAATTGAAATTTAATAAAGCATAAAGTAAATAACCCCATGTGTAAGTGAAAATAAAGAGGGACAGCTTTTGAGTAATTTAATTAATAAATAGATACTATTTATTCTAAACGACTAACTAACTGGCTAGTGATCTGAAGCCAAATCACAATTTAACTAACTGCAAAAACAAACATTTTTAAATTTTTTTTATAAAAATAATTTTATTACTCATGTTAATGTGGAAACGCACGTACAAACTGCGAGAAAATATGACATTTTCCAAATAAAATCGCAGTTTAGAGACATCATGAGAGTTAACCAAACATATTTCATATTATTTTTATGATTTTTCCAACGCTTAAATTGGCAAAGTATAGTTAGCATAATATTCTACAACTAGAAGGTATTATTTTAATGATCACAATCTATCATTTCATTTTCTAACCATAAATTTAGCTTCAGTTTTTTTTATTACGGGAATAAGGTGCGACGTGGAGCGTTCCACTACAAACCGGAGGTGGCCCCTGGTTTAATACCTCGTGCATCTAAAAATTCAAAGGATACCATTTCCTGGTTACTAGATCTTCCGAGGGAAACTGAATGGTGTCGCAAGTAAAGGTAATAGCCCCCCTTACCCTAAATGTGTAAATTTCAGATGTCTTAAGGCTTAGTTAGGGATGAGCGCTACCCTCACACATCAAAGCCAACCTTCGGGTTCATTACTGGAATGGATATATGTCCTTATGGAAACTGTTTCGCTGTTTAATCACGGCCCTCAACTGGTCTATTATATTAGGCAAACCGTAGAGATGCAGCTATTCAAATCCTTGGCTCCATCGTTACCATTACCCTCATTTCTGTCAGTAGCGTCAACCATTAAACGTTTTGGGGATGATAACTTCAAATATGAGCTACCATAGTTCGTAGTAGATTTAGGGTTTAGGGTGCATCGACGGCAAGGGTCATTTTGCGCTACCATAGCTGGTCCGAAGTCTCATGCCAGGTGTCACACCGCCCTGTGAGGGGCTAGCGTACATTGTCCACTGAATGAATAACTGAAGTTCAAA
>LYUA01000456.1:370153-380303 GCA_002093875.1 Calopteryx splendens | reverse complement strand
TTTGGTGGAAAGGAGTTGGGAAGGAAGAGGGGGGAGGAGAAGGAAGGGTCGTGATGGGGTGGGGACGGGAAGCGTTCCCCGCATGTGACTTGGATGGACCCCGAGGCTGAAAGAACATCCCGCTCCGTTTGTGTCCCCTTCCTGGTTTCCGAGGGAACTCCCCCGCGCCACCCCACCACCATCTCCTTCCCACCCTACAACCGCGCCCTTCACGAAAGCCGCATCCCACTCCTGTAGGGTGTGGGGAACACTTCTATCTCATCGCTCCACGCTCGCACAATTGTCCTTTCCCTCGTTCTTTCTTCTCTTAACTTATCCCCTATCTCATCTCCCTCTCCTCCCGTATTCATCAAGAAATCATTTTAGGATTTTTGGGGCTCGGCGGTGGGTTCATCGCGGGGGAAACATTCCTCGGAATCCTTGGGAATTCACGGGGAACGACCGTCTCCCAAGTTCACTTACATAATCAGCATAAGGAAATATTTTCTCTATTTCTCTTTGCCTTAAAACCTTCCTTAAAATAGTTGATCTGGTGCGATTTAAGTGGTGTTTCAATATCGGGGTCTGGATTACAAAGTAAAGAAATGTTTTTTTGGGAAAGAATAACGAAAACTAATGATGGTGAGGGAGCAATACATAATTTGCTAAAAAAATGAAATAACGTGTTTCTATTCAACTACAAATGCAAATAATTTGGTAATTACAACAATACGTAAATTATTTATAATAAATGATCAAATAATGGTAATTTTCATCTTGTGTAAATTAGCTTATTCTGGCCATGATTTCGATTAACAAAATCATCTTCAGGTTCAAAATGAGGCCAAGTTCCACCTTATTTACAGATTTTTACCCGGGAGGGAAGAAGGGAGGATGGTAGTTGAGTGAAGGGTGTCAGAATATATTAATTCATGCGAGTGGAAAATTGCTACTATTTAACCATTCATCGTGTTCCAATTCCCCCACATCACGCCTGAATTTTCCTAATTGCCTGAAAATATTCCTCAATAGCATCGACTATCTATCTGCAGCACAACGTGATCCCGTACTTCCATCTTTAATTCACCACGCACTACTAAAATAAATCCAAATTCGATAAGTATCTACAGATTAAAGAACCCGACAATGAGTTACATGTATTAAAAACATTTCATTAACAGAAGAGAATTGTATTTTCTGTTAGAAATATCTAAAAATGTAAATCAAAATCCACCAGAGTAGTCTTAATAAGAGCATATTTTTAAGCATAAATACGGATATATATAAAACGCTCACTGGCTCAAAGTAAATGAAATTGAAGGGATAAACATACGTTTAAATAGCATGGCCACAAACCTAAAGGATGTCCGGAAGTGAGTCTGGCGATTGCTAATGACGTCCACACGCATCTCCGCCAACTGTTGGGATGGCCAACCCTTACGTATGAACCCCTTTAATGCCGCCTAGTCCCTCTCCTTCCTCTTTCCCTTGCTCCCATGTCGCAGCACCTTTAACATTTCCCCCATCCCTCCATCTCGCCAAGCACGAATCCCTTGCTCCCATCACCCCCTCCCTTCAAAAACTTCACTCCTTCGTTTTTGCCATTCTTCCAATGTTTGCTCGCCTAATCGCTGCCTATTCTCCATGACCCCCGCCTCCAATCCCAACTCTCCCTCACCGAAGATCGGCTGTTTTTTCAGCTAGAATGCTGCCACGGCCCGAGAGAAATTTTTCCCTCCGAGCTCCCTGCGGCATGTTTGCCACAGCTTAGCTCCCCCATCTATTTTTACCTTCATGTTTGCTTAAATGTTCCCAAAGTATTTGAAAATATATTTCGTACCTATTCCACGAATAAACTTGTTTTTATTTTGGTTAGTAATGGTACTTCGCTCATCTTGGACACAATTGCGAAAAAAATAAAGATAAGGTAAAACTTTTGCAATCACATCGACATTTCTAATTTCTGGGTGATTATTGTGACGTAGTATTCGCTGTACTGCTGTTCTCTTATTTATTCTTATAGGGTGAACATCTAAATTATTAAATCTTCCGACGAAAGTTAATATTTTTGGGATATTGGGATATTTATTTTGGCACATATGTTCAGTTTTTTTTCATGGCAGATAATGCATACAATTTTAAGTACGCTAAATTGTAAATTCAATTTTACCTTTATTTAAGAAATTCAATTCTTTTAGGCTTCAGGTCTCCCATTTTTGCCGCAAAAGAGATTCTTGGCATAGTTTTCTTGTCCATCATGAACACTCCACCAGTGACTAGGTATAAGAAGGATTTTCTCGCAATTAGGTTCTAAAACCAGAACAATGTGCATCTAAAACGAATCAAAAATAAAATATACTGCATATGTTTATTTATTCATTCTGGGAAGAGTTCTCAGCTACATTAGAGTTAAAGAAAAAGCTAGGTTTATCTGCATTTTAATAATTTTTACAGATCTGGTGCAGCACAAGATATTCTGAAATATATTTTGATGGAATATAAAAAAAACGAGATTTAAAATCCTAATCTAGGACCCCAATGAAATTGCCAAATGAAATCTCTTAATTTAAAAATCAGAAGTCTGCTCCTTCAAAAAAATATTATGGAAAAAAGCAAAAAACGAGGAAAGACAACCGCAGAGGAACGAAAGAGGGAAGTTATTTTTCACATTTAACTTTAATTGAACGATCAATCTATTTGTCACTCTAACCACTATGATTGTGCAACTACGTGACCAGTTAAGTAATGGAGGTAACGGAAGAATCACCATCCGACCTAGGCAGAGTTCTTTACATTGAAAGGAGAAACCACAGAGATCAGGAATTTCGAATGAGTGGTTGTTCATTTACCGTCCCTTAAAAATCAACGAATTATTCCGATAAATTTTAAATCTAAAAATATTTTCTGACACCAGCGGATAGTGGTTTTAATCTCTCATTAGATCTCTCCCACAGATATTTAAAAACTAAATACATGGATGACGACATATATTCATTAAGACATTTATACCTTTTCTAAGATTTCTAAATGTTAATCAATTAGTCTAATATGAACTGCTAAAATAAACTGATATGATACTAAAATACTATGAAATAGCAAAAATAGTGAAGGAAATGGCAGGAAATAGTCCACCTGACCAATCTGAAATTTTAACTACATAAAAATTAACACGGAGTTTAATTTCGCCTAAGATCGCTTTTTCTAAAACGAGAATAAAATGCATCAGAGTTTTTGGAAAGCATTATTACCTACCAGTAAATCCACGGAAACTCCCTGTTCAAATTAGACCCCGCTCTGTATTTCAATACCTACACTAAAAATTAACAAGCACAATAAAAGAGCTTGCTCATATGCAGAATAGAAAGCAGTTGACTCACGTAGTTTATATAACACCCCATCTCGTTCCCAAAATATCTCACACACATCAAAGCTTCAATTATTACCTTCCAACTCGCTCCTGGAAACACCGAGACTTAGTTACTCTCCCATAAGGAGAGTTACCGCGGGCCTTGAAGTCATTCTGTGCTTCCTCAGGTGACGTCGAGGAGCAGGTACACAGGCATGCAAGGCAGGGAGGGACAGAGTTCGAGAGGGAAGAGGGTAAAGGAAGGAAGGGGACCCAGATTACGACTTGTTCCTCTTCTTCTTTGGACAGAATAGAGAGAGATAGAAAGCATACTCACCCTCATATACATACCAATAGGTTTAAATGGTATTCAATTCTCTGGTTTCTCTCCGTAGGTATGGATTCCCAACCACCCCGCCGAAAAAAAAAATGGGATGGGGGACTTGGAACCCCCGAAGTGAAAAAGAGAGAGAAGGGACCTGCATTTCAAATCGGGTCTTATCGAGATGTAATGTGCCGTTCATTGAAATTCATGCATGCGAGCGACGAAGGGAAGAAAGGGTGAGGGGACTGGGGAGGAGGGTGTAGGATATGTTCGCCAGGGGACAGCAGGGGATGGCGGGGGGGGAGGGGAATAGTTAGAGGGAGGGCGGAGGTGAAAGAAGCGCAGGGTGGAGGGTGTAGGGCAGTGGGTGGATAGAAGGAAGAAAAGTTCTCAAAGATTTGCATTTTAAAACACCAGGGGACGCGGAGCATTCGTACAGAGAGTGGTGAAGCCAAGGAGTCGGAAGTAAAAACTATTTTCCCCTGGATGGTTTCAAGTAAGAAAAAAATGAAAAGTCCTCGAGCCAAGGAGAGGGTTGCAGGAGCCAGAGGGGGAGGGAGGGGCGGGGAGGGCCCATCGGGGAAGAATGCGCGCCACAAAGGTTAAGTGGAGGAAGGAACGGGTCGGATGAGGGAGGGGGGGATAGGCTATGTCTCAAAAGATGTGGATTTCAAATGCGCTGGGGAAGACCCTCCTACATGGATTAACACAGGAAAGCGGCCATAAAACTTGAAACGGGGAGTGTTTCACCCGAATATTTTAAGCTATAGATGTTATCCGAATTCCCGCATTAACACGAAATACCACCGCACATACAATGCCTAAAGATAAGAAGCAGTACGTAGCACGAAACAGCAAAGAGACCTCAGTGTATAAAATTATTCACTCTCATGATAATTGGGTTTAATATTAAATTAGCTCAAATGCAAATTCTCCGAGAAAATGCACTTGTATAAAGAAAGGATTATCTGAATTTTGGCTTGTGGATGTAATGTGGTTCTGACTACTAATGGATCTGAATTATATGGTAATAAAATTTATATAGTTCTGTTAAATATTGCTCTTAGTCTTCCAGATCTAAACCTCTGTATTTTCCCTATACATTCTAGTTAAATTTCAGATAAATACGATGAAAAAAATTTCGAAGGATATGTTACAAATTAATTACAATGGTGATTTTGGCAAACATTTTTGCTTATACACTCCCTTTTTTTAACCAAAGAATTTTCCTATTGTTGTAGCTGCTCCAGTGATTTAAAATGAAGATCTTCAACGGCTACGTCTACGTATTGAATATGTTACTACGCAAAATAGCTCGTAATTACTTAAACCTAGTTAAAAATATAATTGTTTCCCATTTAATTAATGTAGCAGTCATAAACGCTGGATCTACAAGCGCTAAAAATGAAAAAAGCTAGATTAATATTAGAGGTAGTGGATAATACCGCTTACACACGGGTCTTATAGAATTTTATTGAGGCTATAAGATTAATGAAATTTAACTTGTAAAACAGAAATTCACTAGCATACGCACCAGGGATAAAAACTCGTTTTAAGTCCACAAAGTAAGGACGTTCCCTTTCGCAACTGCTCTCAAAATAGCGACAGCTTAAATTCACTCAATACGTTTAGTGGAAAGGTTCCGGACCGAGTTAATGTGATGAGTGACGCGTTTGTAGGATGGAGTGAAAGTCACGGAACGGAATTCCTCCTCGGGCATGGATGTTGCGTGTTGAAACAGTTTTTCTTGAAGTGTGTTAATGGTGCAAAATGAACTCATCCCTTGGAACACGTAAAAACACCAGTAACAACTACCAACAGGTCCCATTTAATGAACTAGCAGTAAAGTGGGTTTTGGTATATTCATGGGACTTGACTGGGGATTAAATGAGAACGTGTTATTAGGATTTACTAGCAGATGCTTCCTTCCGAGTTTCTATGGAAGTTAAAAAAAAGGGCAGGATTAGCACAAGGAATTTCCCTATTTTCATGAACTGACACCAGAAAAATATTTATCTGAAAAACGTTTTTGGAAGGTTTATGACAACTATAATGTAATTAGAATATTGAATAAGTTTGTAAATGTTCAATATATGTGGAATTTTATTTGAGTATGACTAAAAAAAACGTTAAAAAATTACGAATGGGCATTTCATTATTCCCTCAATTCCTTCAATACACAATTTTATTTACTGACCCAATGTGCTTAATTAATTGTATTGGCAGGGATCAACCCGGAGAAAAGTGTGCCAGTTGAAGATTGAGATTTATTTGTAAGCCAACCGGTTCCTTATGTGCAGACAAAAAAAAACATAATCACAAAATGGGCTCGTTACCAATTATTTTTAAAATCTTAAACACATACTATTCTCATAAGACGTTCTTATGAGTACGGGTTTTTAGTTTTCTCAAACATAAAAATTTAATTTCCCAATTAAAACTCTGTGTAAAAATATAATGAGAAAATACAGTTACCAAAAACCAAAATTATCAACGAGAGGATTGGTTTGATAGATGAGGATGGAGCTCAGCTAATATTAAGTCCAACACCGTTTGATATTCATTCATCAGGCGAGGGGGCGCAGTTCCTTACTCTGTACTGGCTGCGGTTTCCCAGAGATATCTGGTACCCGGAAATTCACACAGCTGTGAAGTGAAGCTTAATGTACCCAGAGGCGTCACCAGTAATCGAACCTAAGCCCCCCGTGCTAGCAGCCCAGCGCTCTACCCTCTGAACAATTAAGTTCCTTCATGCATGAATAAAAAAATACGGGTACACATGATATTTTAAATCGATTATGTTGAAAAAATCTGATTTATTTGGAAACCCTCCAACAACTACAACCAGAATAGGAAGATACGATAACTAATGTCAGGACATGGATTAGAGGCATCCACTCTTAATACATGAATTACATTTTTACAACGCCATGATGAATAAAAAAGCGTGTGAATGACGGGGGCGAGACCCATCACGTACTGTAACTTTATCAAATTTTTATTGCACATACTCCATAATGTATGTGAACTAGGCGACTCCCTACACTGGGTTTGGTTGTTGCTGTAGCATGAAGACTATGAGCAATCGACCAGTGTCAAGCACATTTCAAAACTTGTTATTTTATCAAAAAGGGTAGTTTTTATAAAGCCAAAACTGACTTGAGTATAATGCGGGTGGCGTGATTTATTCGAATAAGTATTGTAAATCATCGGTGTTTTAGCGACGAAACAGGCAGAATATAGCAACGTCAAGCGAGAATCGCCTGCCTTTACGGCATAAACTCCCTTCCGGATGCCCTAGGGATCGGGAGAGTCTTCTGGCGGAAATTGCCCCTTTCATGAATTTCTTCTATCCATAAAGAGAGGTTTCTCCTCACAGCATATCATAAATTTCACATATTTCATCTCATGGAGAGTCCTTAAACTACCTTAAATCCTTATCACACACAGCGTCGGTATCTCACTCTACGATCTACATTCATTCACTTGGCGTTGAGGGCAGTTCCACATTTGTTTAGTATGGCACATGCGATAGTGCCAAAGAATTAAATCTACTGTTCAATTTCAGCGATCGATATTCAGAAATTCAGCAATATGTACCTAAATGCCACTCGAACCGCTAGAACACTTATGCAGTCATTACGAGCGCTCCTCATGCATTGTATTTATTCTTATCCCTAGGCTGCGTTTATTTTAAATAACCGTGATCCTTTTTTAGAGTAAAACACGTTGAAGCAGTTTTATATACACGTAAAAAATGTTAAATGTAAAACATACGTTAAAAAAATGGTTTTCATGGATAATAGTCATTTTCACCTAGCAGGTAACATTTAAAAATAGTAATCATCAAGTCAAAGTTTTTTAGATTTTTTAGACTGTTTTAAATTATTTTCGTAAACTTTCCTGAGCCCAGTATTCAACAATCAAGTTTTAGGAACAAAGAACATTGTCCGAATACTTTGAAAGAGGTATACTGTAGACGAACAAAACTTGGGAATAACAAACCATCTCCCCCACAAAACCTTAATGTTACAGTACCAAAACGCGCCAATGCATTATCTTTTCAACGAATCATAACAGATAAACTAAACTTTGTATTTCCACAAATTTATTTTTAACTACCCAGATTTCGACTATAAAGTCATCTTCAGGTGAACTACTTTAGCTGTTGCAGTTCCAACTGTGGTTTACCTGAAGATAACTTTGCAGTCAAAACCTGGGTAGCGCAAAAATAAAATTGTGAAAAAACAAAGTTTTGTTAATATTTTATGATGAATCGTTTCCACCTCGAAACGGCCGATGCCACCAGTTTTTCAACGAATGACAAAATGACCGCAGGCCAGATCATGGAGGCTCTTTCTCCATGAGTTAAGGGTAGTGAAATGTATCTCGTTTTTTTAATTAAATGCATTAAAACCAGTACCTAGATATGAATCATTTAAGATAGTTGATTGGCTCGACCGATAAACTTCTGAGTTACTACTAAGAATTACCTTCTAGTTTTTCGAATAAAAGAAATTGAATTTTCTTATACGCTATGTAGACACTGAAACTTTTAAACAAGGTTCATGATATCAGGTTCAATTTTTGGGAATTCAGTCGCGCAAGGCAGCCTTAGGCGATAACAGTTTCTTCCTCGTTTCAGGGTGTATTTTCGATCTGGAGAAGCCACCTGTGACGGAGGAAAAACTAACGTTGGGCTGCGCAGCTTAATTTCCGAAAATGGAACCTGATACTACGAGAAGCTGCGGAAACCTATACTCCAAGGTTAATACAAAAGTTTTGAAACATATTAATCATTTCACATTTTTTTATTATTATGCTTACGATATATTAATAGGCATATGTAATCGCGATTACCACGATTATATTGCATCACGACATACTGATCAGAAAGTGATATATTTTGATTAGAAAAACTGCATTAAATAAACATGAAACCTCTAAAGTGGTGTATATTTTGTTATACGAAGCCAACAACAGGCCTTAGTCTTTGGCCATAATTTTCCTCCACCTAAAAGACATTCAAGGTAATGCGCAGTGAGCTTTCAGAAGTTACGCGCGAGAAACCGAACATGGGTGGAAATGAATCATGTGAGCACTCTGGGAAGTATTCCTCCTTGAAAGCAGTACTGAAGAGGGGCGTCCTAAAGTGAAGAGAACTTTTCAAAGAATTGTGACCCTTTCCGCTGGATAGCACTTAAGAGGTAGGCGGGCGACGACGTTGACTTATGGCCGCCGTTTGAATAGAAAATCACGTTTGTTTGCAAGACGAACAACTTATGACACCTCTTTTTTTTGCGACCGACCGTTTTTTCGCAACGTGCAGAAACATTACTAAGCACTGGGAACTGAAAATATGTCACTGTGTGACTTCAGAAAAACTGAAATGACAATTAAAAGTTTAAGTTTTAAACTGAATCGTTAAAGTAGCTACAAAAATGAGAACCACCGTTAAAAAATTTCGCTAACGAATTCAATTAAACAAAGCACCATATTTTTTTATTCAATACGAGTGACGAAATGAATGTGACACGCTAAAATAAATTGAATGCCAGAAAGTTAGTTGCTTGCTTATTGACAAAAAGGAAACCCTTTTCAAAACGACCGCAATGTATAACAATGTGGGACAAAAATCAGCATTAAAAAATTAAAGATTTTAATCACTCTTTGCACAGAGATACCTCGGAATTTAATATCGGAGAAAATCAATATTATACATTTTTGTTATATTAACCGTGCTCACTGCTTCTTAAATGTTCACAAATTATGGCCGTCATTAGGTAATTCTTGGTTTAAAACCCTGATATGTTTCACGCTCATACTTATCGTTTATAAAATCTTTTAAAGCCGTTTCGAAATGTTTTAAAGGATTTTCCTGGTCAATTATTTTAAATATGATTATTATAAGCCACCATCTAAACTCAACTCGAGGAGAGAAGCTAATATCCATGTAAATATATTACCGATTTAAATTTTTCTTATTACAACATTGCACGCATAGCTTCTCCATCATTTCAGAGAAAAATTAACTTGATTAAATATAAAATTCAAATTAGATACTTTTTGAATTGTAGATTCTGTCATCATCTTTGGTAAAGAATTTTCTGTCCCACAGATGACTTTCTCAAACCTGAGTCCCCTGTCTGATGTCTTTCTCATCTACATGAAAAATCGAGCAAGCTCAGTAAAACGTGTTCAATTGTTTTTTAAACGTCAAGAAAAAATACTTCAAATGTTTATCTTCGTGCATACTTAGTTCGGTACATGACATAAAAAATATTTTTTTTTAAAACGAGCCAAACATAAAAAAATCTATTAAATACTTACTTTGAAATATTCCATCCTTGATTACCAAGAAATCCGTTTCAAAGTATGTATTAATGATGATTGACGAGGTAAAAAGATAGCATGTTCATTCTGTTTCGAATACAAAAGACAAACTCATTCGCTCATTATAGTTAATTAAGAAACTCATATTTTTCTGAAACAATAGTAAG
>LYUA01000456.1:346207-359224 GCA_002093875.1 Calopteryx splendens | reverse complement strand
CCGGTTCAGGCGAATGATTTTTTCACTGTGAATTTTTCGCATATGTAAGAGCGAGGAAATATTGATATGCTAGGCTTAAACGAGGTGAGATGGAAGGATAGCGGGGATTATTGGAGTGATATTTATAGAGTAATGTTCAGCGGAGGGGAAGAGAGTCAGCATGAAGGAGCAGTTGTAATGAACAAAAAGTAAGGAAGAAGAGCAGTAAATAGTACTATTAAGCAGTAAGTATAGAGAAAGTGAATGATAGAATGATATTGATAGAGATTAAACCAAACCAACGAGCGTATTTGTAATTCAGGTTTAAATGCCGGCAAGTAATCATAGAAAGGAAGAGGTAGACAGTGTATACGAACAGCTAAAGGAAATGAGTTAGGGTATTCCTGGAAGAAAACACTAAATAGCTTCGGGGGACACAAACGCGATAGAGGGCGAAGATAAGATGGGTAGGGGAGGTAGGGGAGTACAGCATAGGAAGAAGGAATGGCCAAAGAGAGAAAGCTATAGACATTTACAGGAGGAATGACTTATTTGTAATCAATATCTGGTGTAAACACCACAGCAGACGTAGGTACACATGGAAAACGTCGGGAAATTGGGGGACATAATAAATAGATTATATAATGGTTAGGTATAGATTTAGGGAGACTACATCAATTCGCACAGCTTTCCTGGAGCGGATGCAGATTCAGACCATAATTTAGTACTAATTAAATTTATTTTAAAGTTCAAAAAGATATGAAAGGGAAGACGGAGGAGAAAATGTAATGCTGCAGAATCAATAGCCGGGGCAAAAAGAAATGAGTGACAGGAAACAGTTGGGAGAGGGATGATCTTTACAGGAGAGTTAAAGCTCTGTCAGGAAGTCAGAAAGGAAATTCTGTTCATCAGGAAAATTACTAATTGGAGAAGAAGAGATTCAAGCACTATGGAAATAATACATTGTAACACTATAAGGTAAAGTCATTACGTCAGTGAACTTGGATATAGAAAGAGAATATTATGTCGAAGAGGATGGTTTAGGTCCAGGTATACTCGATTGATATATAGAGAAGGGATTAAAGGAAAATTCATACAGGGCAGCGGGATAGAAAATATCCCTACAGGATTACTAAAGATCTCAAGAGAAAATGGAAAGACGAGTTTTTACGAGGTTGCTCGCAGTATTTATGAGAGTGGAGTGTGGTCAGAAGACTGTTAGATCTGTTTTAATTTCCAACACAAAGAAAGGAAAAGCAGCAGTATATAAGGTCTAGAGGACAATTTGTTTGATTTCCCATAAAGCAAAGGTAGTATTAAGGAATATCAAAAAGAGGATGAAGGAGAAGGCAGATTACTTAGGAGAGGATCAGTTTGGGTTTAGGAAAGGCAGAGGTAGGCGATACGCCATAGCAGTAGTGAGGCCGTTGATAGAAAGGAATATAGATTATAATCAGGATATATTTGTCTGCTTGATAGATTTCGAAAAGGCGTTTGATGGGGTGAACTGGGAACACCTAATTAAGGAATTGCAGAAAATCGGAGTAGATTGGAAGGATAGGAGACTTAATCGAAACCTTTACATGTCTCAGACTGCACAGGTGAGGGTAATAGACGAAGAACCAGGGTGGGTAATAATTGGACGGGTGTAGGACAAGTTTTTCTGTTGTCATCCGAGATTTTCAATGTATACGTGGAGGAAATTGTAAAGGAAAAATGGGAAGGACTAGAGATAGGAGTGAAAGTAGATGGCAAAATGATCAAATCAGTCAGATTCGCGGACGATCAAGCTTTAGCTAGCCAATCAGACAAGGGGATATAGGATGAGAACAAATGAGATGAAAACGAAGTTAATGAGGTTCACGAAATATAGCAATAAGAATCTCCCTAGGTAAGGAAGCTTTTAAGAGGAGAGCATTGATAAAAAGGAGGAAGAGATTAGGAATATTGGACGGAATGAAGGGTGGAAGAAATATACGGAGGTGTAGAAAGAATTAGAGGGTTTCCATCAGATGCCTACCTTAACCGGTAGAATACCATTTTTTAAAGCCATTCTTAGTACGGGCATGGTTCGTATACAATTTATTCAAAAGTAAATACTAACATTATGTAATCTCAATAAAAAAGTAGAAAGAAAGTTATGTGCTTGCCACATTACATATTTTTGGTTGTTACCGAGCAGAATTCAGGACCAGGGCATTATTTTCATGACAATAAATTGAAATAATTGAATTTCTAACTGTTTAATTGTTTATTTTTCGGTCGGAATCATTGCATTCAATTTAATCTCAACTTTCGAGTGAACTAAATGGTATAGGCTAACATTTTCCGTTGAATGTTATTAAATCCCGTTGAAGATTAGACCAATTGATTTGATTGATAAATACGACGTTGTAACGTCCGCTTCTTCAAATCATATTCATCTGGGTGAATCCACAACCCCAAAAAGATTAAGCAGGTTGTTTATCTAGATAGTGGCGCGTCAGAAATGTAACTATTGTCCTGCGAGAACTTCTATCATCGAGGAAGCTTTTTTTTTGCAATATTAGACTTTGGTCCCCAATATGGACTTTTTAAACCTGCATTAGATCCTGAGCAGTTTTCTGAGCAACTGGGTACTGGATGTATATTTCGAAGAAGTGGTGATAGCATAAAATTTTTAACTCGCTGAAAATTTTCGAATATGATTTGGCCTACTGAAAATATTCATTTTATTTTATAAGTTAATAATGAAAAAGGCCTAGTTCATGCATTTTTATTGTGTACCTTAATTAAATGGGTTAATGTATTATATTTATATATTTATATATTTTATATAATTTAAAAGATAGTTAGGACACGTTTCATCGGTTGGGAAAAACTGCTTTAAACACCCTTTTAAAATACGAGATAAAGATCGTATCAAGTTCTCGTATAATGATTGTAACCCACCCCCACACTCACCCAATTCCCTTTTGACATGCGACTGTCAGCTGGGGCCATATATATAAATAGGAAATTTCATCGATTAAAATAAATCAGTTAACTTTCGATACCATTTACAATCAGTCACTGTCATTACTACAGCGTTCATAAACCGTGCTCTACGGAGCTATCTAGCCAGATGCATTAAAGGAAATGTAATTTGTTTTATTTTTAAACCCAAAATCGTGTGACAAAATGGGTATAGAATGATGAAATAGATTATGTACTCTTAAATATTAGTTAATCGGTCAATTAATGTTAAAATCTGGATTAAAATACCTCGCTTGGTAATCTTTGCAATTTTTAAGCTTTTACTCATTTATTATGAATATTTTAAATGACATCAACTACAATTTTTAAGATATGAAAATCGCACTAATCATACCCTGGGCATTTCCTTGGGTAGTTATGCCGCTTGTGTAGAAGTAGAGCCGCTTGCTTGTGTGGGAAAGACTGCGGGACGTTCATGCAGGTATTTTGTGAAGATATTTTTACGGATAAACTAGGCAAACTCAAGGAGGCAAAGGCTAGAAGTGTTGCATGCAATTGAGAGGATCTAGAATAGTAAGAATAGTTCATAAGTAATCGCTTAAGGTGGCGATAAAATTCACAAGAGACGCGAGGTCGGTGAGGCAATTAGTGACTGGGTCATTTGAGGTCACGAGAAAAGGTTACGTGGCGTGCCAGCATTCCCAACATGGGCTCTGCCCTCCACTTGTCTTCATTTTCGGAGACCGTATTTCCTCCAACTCCTTTGCACCTCACGATATCACTGCCTTCGTGCGTCACGCCCGTTTTTAATCGTGCATAGTGGATTCCGCACTTAATCATCGAGGTGATCGCCCACCGTGATGGTAGGCTCAGTTTTGGTTTATTCTTACCACTCTCCAAGTGAAATTAAGGTAAATTTTGCGTCCAAAAGGAGTGGTGTGGCTCTTAAGATAGTTATTTGAATAAATACAAGGGTTGAAATAATGAAAGCTCTATGATCTGGGGTAATTCGAAAGGATGTAAGGTATTGGTGGGACAGAAAACAGTTAAGGGAATTGTTTTGACATCACAAGAATAGGATTAAACGGAGGAATAATTAAGATTTCGGGCAATTTGTTAAACATACAGCAGTATTCCCATAAAAATAAGGTCAGTAATGAATACAAAAAGTGATACAACTATTAAGCAGAATTAAACAAAACACAATACAAATAGCATTATTAGGAATGTTTGAAAACACAAAAAAAACACTTGCTTAATTTTTTTTACTGATCTCTGAAGTATCACTGAAAGACAAATGATATTTGTCATCGTGCTATTTTGTTTTTCCAGCAATCGCTTACCTAAATAGTGATTTCGTTGAAGAAAAAATTTATTTTTTCAGAATTTTAGCAACATATTTATGAGTCTTCCTTTATTATGTTCTCGAACCTACCCCAACTTCCAGTTTCACTAACAGAAGTTATAAGGTGCACAATGCTTAATCATTATTTCAAAGGGACGAATCTGAAGACAGGAGTAAACCAATGGCTCGCCCGGAAAATCTTTGACCCGCTAAATTTTCTAGATGTTTCTCCGTTAACTTTTTCCTCAATATTTTCGATATTAGCAAAACCAAAGTAATGTTTGCTCAACACATACGAAAGTAATCGATACATAACACTCACTGATAACACATCAAAAAAGTGCTTAAAGGTTAGCTCATACTTCACCATTGTCATTGTTATAAATTTTAAGAGGGGGGGCGGGTTCATTTTGTTGATGATAGAAGAAACTGATTGGAAACAGCTGCAGAGTAAAGCAACTGTGGTGTGTTTTTCAATCACTAATATAACATACTTCAGGTGCACTCTTGACTCCTCGATACTTGTTGTCTAAACTTACGACGTGAAACTTGTATTTCGACAGTAAAAAGAGCTTTGAAAAATATATAACACCACTATCATTTCAAATATTCTTTTAAAATATGCCACCATTCACAAAAGTAAATAGCACTCACTTCATAAAGTGTGCTAGAGTTATTAGAAATCTGGTGTGGCCAGCCCATTGCATTTTTCAAATTTCTGGTACTCCAATTGTAAAACAGTTAATAATAATTGCCTATGGACATTCCGAAGCCACAAGATATTTTTATCTCCTATAAAATTTTCGAAAACCTTCCAATAATAATATAATTGACTAAATTAATCAATTGCTGACAAAACCTTGACCTCTACTATTATAGATATATTATACCATAATTATACTCTAGAAGCATTATTATTCATAATTTATTTTATTGATAATTTTTTTGATTTAATTGTGGAATAAGTAAAAACTTAACCTTATTGGTTTAATATCATTTTACCCTGCACGTGTGAATCATTTTGTTATTATCAATATATCGTTGGTAGGATTAAAAGATTTTTACAGAGCCATTATTGTGTCTTTGATACAGTTCAATCGATAGTGGGATTAAAATTTCTTGGTAATGCTTTGCAACTAAGAGTTAAGAGCCATTAACCCAATCTACTGTTTAAATTAACGCTTTAATTGGCGATTTTACGCATTCCCGACATCAAATAAAACTACACGGCAAAAAATGATATCATTAACAATTGTAAGCCCCACTCAAAATAAAAACAGAGAGTAAGAATGGGAAGGGCATATAATACTATTTATATATTACTCTCGCTAATCTTCCGCGGGTAACGATGGACGCTCAATGCGCTGAATAATTTACTCCTACCCTTCATGAATTTCCAAGATTATTCGACGAAGTTGCTTTTAGGGCGATGTCAATTTCATTCGTTCCGGGTACGAAGAATTGTTTAACTTCGGCATCCGCGCCGAGAATCCAAAATTTAAACGACTTATTTCTCGGGTAAACTGTCACGTCATCCGCGAGGAGGAGGGGGGGGCACCACACTGGGCCTAGTCGAGAGGGCACGAGTGGGAGGGGGAGGGGAGGGCGAGATGGGGGAGACGATGAACCGCCATCGTCTCGATCCGCCGCCGCCCGCCCCCTCCATTAAAGCGGGGGAGGGGAGGACTGGGTCGAGGGCGAGGCAGAAGGGGGAGCGGCGGAAAAATTAAGAGCGAGGTTAAGGTTAAGGGGGTGCAAAGAAATAAAACGAAGTAGGGTTTTCCTTAGGGATAAAAGGGGAAGGGAAATGGAGTGAGGGAACAAGGAAGAGGCGGCGTAAGGGTGGGGAAAAGTCTAATTGGAGTGATTAGAAAAGGGGGGAGGGGGAAAGAACTGGACAGAGTGAGCAGTAAAGAGCTTTTTTACTGTCTCCTCGGAAGGCAAGCGCGAGACCGTAAAACTCACTCCACTTATTCAATTTATGGAGAGCCTTAAGGAAACCTGTGATAATCTTAAATGGCGATTGCCATGTCTTCTGAAAAATAGGGGCAGTGTCTGTTTTCCGCCGCACATTTGATGGAAACCCATATCAATACCCTACACTCAAGTAAATGCCCTTGCACGTAAGTGATCCATATTTATTTTATTCTGATTTGTTTTAATTGCGGTAAGGTTAAACAAAGCCCGAAACGTCATAACTATGCCGTCCTCTTTTCCTCTCTCCACCAATAACACTATGGTTGCCTCCAAAGTATCTTTCGAAACTAAACCTTATCAAAATTTACTAAAAACAATATTTTGAAATGTTTAACTATTTTTTCCATTTTAAGGATTGTGAGCGATGGAGTCCAAAAAATATCCAATTGCAATTTTTTATTTCTCAACCAGTAAGCACATGGACGCTGTAGTACGATGGCGGTGAATACACTACGTGAACACACTGAAATTAACCCGCCACTACAAGAAAGAGTTCTAAATATTTTTATTCCTCCATATATGCTAGATAACATAGAAATTGAAAATCAAAAAGGATTTTCTCTTTTCTACGGTTTTTCCATTCCGCTAGGCATCTAATAGCTTAGGTACTGTTGCATTGTGTTCATAGCGATTTCCGTGGCACCAATGTTAAGCTGTGACCTACATACGCTACAAGTATCATTGAGTGGATAGCAATTTCCTCGTTATTCCGCATTACTGCTGCTGTAGCTAATTACCCATTTCATCGTTCAGCCCTTCACCATCTTACATTTTGTAGCCACCATTTTGTAGCATCAGCCACAATATTTTGTTGTGGCTGATGGTCGTTCGCTCATTTGCTGGTGAAAAATGTGTGTGCTGTTCCTCTTCTTATTTTATCCTTCAATTTATTTGCATCCTTTGTTTTCATTCTTCGGTACTGGTATTTGCCTGCATTGGTGAGCTCTGCTTTTCTTCGTTTCATTTCTGATTCCTGGTTTAATCCTTCCTCGGTGCCCATTGTTCCTGTTCTTCATTTATAAATATTAAAATCAGTAAATGGAAACAGTCATTCGGCGTTACACAAGATGACTTGAGGACGGAGGGCGTGACAAGAACAAACAGAAAAGACGAAACAAAAACACTCGCTAGGTAAATATTCAACAACTATGGCCGTCATTGAGGGCGAGAAAGGACTAGCCTACGCGCTCGCTGGTCACTCCGGCGAGGGGCGGAAGGGGGGAGAGGCATAAGGGTTTTCCCACTGGTCGGGCCTTTCTGAGAGGGAGTGAGCCCGGCGAGGGGGGGATGAGGAAAGGAAAAGAAAAAGATGGTGGCTGAATGAAGAATGAGAATGAAAATACTTTGAGAGCATGAAGATGAGAGATGTGCATGACTGTGGAATTAATAACAGTTTGTGATTTGCCGGGGGNNNNGGGGGGGGGTGGAATGATAGTGGGAAATGGATGAGACGTGATGGTGAATTATATTGATGAATCATTTTTAAATATTAAGACTCGCAGGAATGAAAGACTTTCGTGCCCAAACAGCGGCGAGTTCGACCGTTCAGACCTAAATGAATTATGAGAGCAGCATGGAGACTGAAGCAGTCAAATATTTTTTCAAGTGTCCTGGCGTGGGAGGAAATTAAGGAGCAGGGTGAGGGGGAAAGGAGCATTGCAGGACGCACTAGGGCTATTTACTCGGTATTTTAGTGGTGTGGTGCTTTCGCCTTAGTAGTATACGGAACAAAGATAGCACTGTAGGAGATACAATATTTTGTTTGTGTGGCAATGTGCCGATGGCTTGAATGATGAAGGGGATTCCTGTGTTTAGACTATTGAAGGATTTACTAGGGCAAAGAATCGGGGATGTTATGCAACGTAGTATTCTGCAGCACTGGTGGGTGTATGGTGGAGGTGTTATGTCTGCTTTCTGAGAGAGAGAAGGTTGTTGTTGGATAGGGTTTTCACGTTGGGTGGGCATCTGTAACGTATTGTGGAACGTCTTTATAGTAGGTTGGAAGTCCATTTATTTTATTCAAGGATGGGGAACTGATCTCTCAGAAGGGTAAGTATTTAATTTACTAGTTGATACTTATTTTCTGGGAAAATTTGTGCTGCATAAATTGGTGTTATGAGTGGAAGTTTCTCTGTCGCGTGGTTAAAAATTAGATGATGGAGGCCTGATGTGTTTTTTTAAGAAGAAGCTACGTATACTGCCTGTCTGTCAAGGAGGTGTGTAATTTATATAAACAGTCACTTAGCTTAAATTCGATGCTGCAAATGCGATGGCCACGGATGAAGAAAGGGCATGGAATAATGTGGGTTGACAACTGTTGTAGTGTAAGTAGAGTTGCCTATTGGATGGTTTTCACTACATGGATGGAGGTTACAAAGGTATAACAACTTTTTAAATGGATGCCAATATTCAGGAAGGTGATCTGCGATGAAGAATCGGTGGAGGTGAAGCGGATGGCAGAAAAGGAGCCGAGGGCGTTGAGCATGGCCCAGAGAAGAAGAATGTGTGTGGGCTACCCTTAAATCGTCCGCGAGCGTCTGATGAAGTCGAACTTTAGAAGGGACTACACTCAATCAATAAGCATTCGTGAATAATAAGTGGGGCATCTGGATAATATATCCATGGTAGACCTATGAGGCGATTCATAACCTTGGACGTGCCGAGCTTTGCGACTGAAAGCCGACAACCGCGTAAAATGTCTCAAATAGCCAGGAGGATAGGTAAAACTCTCTCCTTCAAATGGCTTTAGGTGGAGGCGAAGTAAAATGAAATTGCCCGAATAATAAATCCATTGAAGCTTCGGTTCGGTTCAACTGTTCTCATCTAACTACAGACCTGGTAAGAGTACCTCAGCGGCTACAGTGTGTACTTCGATTTGGGAGACAGAAAACCAGCACAGCTGATGAGATAAAACTTAAATCTTTTTTTTTTGAATTTCTACGGATTAAAAACGCGAGCAAACCTTTCCAAGCACTACATTTGGGAAGAAAGCAGTGCGCATTCAGAACTCTGAGCGTGGACATACGGAGAATATGACTCGGAGATAGTACGTGTGCAATCAGTGAGGTAAACAGTTTAAGTTTGGAACCTGGAATGTGAAATAACTTTTAGCCAGTGGAAGACTGAAGAACCTGAAAATGGAGACATAAAGTATTAATTTAGATACATTGAGAAATATTAAAATGAAATTGCCCGAATAATAAATCCATTGAAGTAGTCACCCTAAGGTCAAACTCTCTGGAGTGAAAAGCAATGGAGCAGTGAAGATAATATTTAGGAATAGTTCCAAATTATGGATAATTTCTGCGATATAACGAACGGATTCCATTGATTAAGATCAGTAACCGAGCTCAAGGATACAATCATGGTAAAAGGGTGCATACTTACGACGCCCTACGAAGAAAATGAAGTCGTAATACATGCAATTAGATAAGAAAATTCCAAATTACTGGAGTTATGGAGCTTATACTTAAAAAAACAAGGAGGAAATTACTTCGGAAAATACGGATCGGGAAAACGAAATGAATTAGAAGAAAATAAATAGAAATCAGCACACGATGCAAATTATTTGTGGAAAACGACCTCTATGAAAACTACCTCCAAAAAAACTTAAATATAAGAGTATGAACAAAATAAAAACATTCAGGAGAAAGAAAAGGATTTCAATTTTACTACACTTTTCCTATTCAGAAGGAGCCAAGTCAAAGATTTCGCAAGTTTCCGTAGTTTAGATACTGGCAGAGAGTACAACTCAGTGATGATGACGTGTCAGCTTTAATACAAGGAATTAGAGATATCATTAAAGAAAGATAACGAGAAGAAAAGTACAATTTTTAATTACTTCCTTACTGGATTTGGGAGAGTTTTTGGAAGAACATGTTGACATGGTCTCAGCAGAGAAAAGGGAAAAACATCAAAAAATGAGCAGCAGGAAGGCAAAAACAAAGCTGCGCGTAGCAGGGAAACTGTAAAGAGGATGTCCTGCCCCACTTGAAGCAAATGGAAAGAATTGAGTAGACTTTCATTGAATTCAATATTTGAAGACAGAAAAAGTTATAATTAAGTAGTGTAGATTATTAAAAAAAGAAATTACTCGAGACAATAAACGTCAAGGAAGAAGATGCGCCGGAAAAAATATTTGTTCAAGGAAGAGATAAATAAGTATGTGTTTTGGTTGAAACTTCCTAAAGGATATCGATAAATCAATGCAAATAAGGGAAACACAATGTAATTTCGTTCGATGTAAGAAATGGTGGAGCTCTAAATCAAGAGGAAGATAAAATGAAGATAGGGGAAAAAGAGTTAGAATAAATTTATCTTTCAAGAGGCTTCAGTTGACCATTTGCAGATATAAATTAAGTGGATAAAGAAATTTAGGAAACACTGTATTGACAGCAAAATTCGGTTCAGAAATTAAAAGCGAATACTCCAGAGACATTGATTCAGCATCCAAGCTAATCTAAAATACTAGAGGAAAGACTTGTGCGAAGCTTACAAAACCACCAGTTATGTCGAGTATTATCATCTGAATCATCAAAAGAACTTGATAATACTTGTTCCAAAAATAATAGACTGGATTAAGGTGACTATATTCTGGCCGTTAAATAGATAGCAAATACATCGGAGATCTTAATAAATATATCCTACATAATTAGCAGCGATGGAAAAAGCTAGAAGAATACGACATACTAGCGAAGATGGATTCTAACAGAAAAAAAGGCCTTCTCCCAGTAAACTCCAGAAGGCTGAATGTAAAGAAACCCTTCATTAAAACATAAATCCGTGGAATATTTTTATTTTGTGATGAGGAATTGAAAACAAGAGCAGAAGAGAAGATAGAAAAAACGTCAATAAGGTGGGAAAAAGAATGCCAGATCAAATGGAAGAATGGAATTCCTAACGAAAGAAACTGGAAGGAAATGGAAACATTCAGATGCGGACGGATTGTTATTACGATGCTCGACCCATCCAGAGTGCCTGACAGGTATTCAATCCGAGAATAACAAAAACTTTTTAAATTTAGACATTTCAATCAGTTTATATATTATATAATAATGGGTGAATCGAAAAAAAAATAAATATAAAAATATTGTAATTTTCCGTTAAATTATAGTCTTACGCTCAAATTTCAATCCTAGGTCCCTGTGGTTCTCGCTGGTTGTTAACTGCTTCCAACTGCGGCCCCTTACATCGCGGACAGATATGGAGTCCCGCTTCGAGTAGAAGAAGAGGATGAACAGAAAAAAACGAGTGAGCGTGTGCGATGGCAGTTGAGATCAATAATCGTCTTTTTCAATCGTCATTTTTCCTTCACTCCCTCACGAATTAATATCCCCCCTCCACTTGTTCCTCTCGAGGGATATCTCTCCGTTAAACCCTTGCTCTTATCTTTTAACTTCTCTTCGAACGTGCCCACACATTGTTCATGTGTCACAGAGTTCGGCCATATATGAGGCACCAAGCGGCAGAGCAGCGTCATTGCCTTCAATTTCGGGTTTCCAGGCCTGAAAAGTTAGTTTTTCCAGATAGGCTTTCAATTTTGTTGGGGACCTATGCTGTGTGCTGATTACTATGAGCGTATCTATTTACGTGATTACAGCGGTGAGACGGTGTGATTAACTAGAGATCGAAAATAATATGTTAACACCTTTGTAGCGGGTAATCAACTAACTTTAATTAACAACACATGTATGTATGTATGTATGTGTATGTATATATACATACACATACATACATACATATGTATATTTGAATATATAATATATATATATATATATATATTCAAACATACATACATATATATATTAATTACTCAACTGAAATACGATAACCTATTACATAACTACTTTCTGCTATGTTATTTCATGATCTGACCACCATTTGAAAATAGCGCACGCTGCTGAACAAAGAGTAATTCGTATTTGGTAATTAATTTCACTTTACAAAATGACGATATTCGCTAAGGGTGGAAACAACCGGCATACCTCCAATTTAGCAACCTATTATTTATAAGCTTCCTTCAACGACACAAAAAACAAAACCAAACGCTTAGAATTTCAAACTGAGATCGAAAAAAAATATCCTAAATGAAAATTGTTCTCATGAGACTTTCCCAGCCCTCTAAGCGACGAGATCTACGCCCAACGGGCCAAACCTCAAATATCGCCTCCACCTCGCGTTCATCTTTCATTTCTCTCCGCCCTCCTCCCGATTACGACAAATACATCCTCCCCTAGCCCAAGTTCTAATTTCTGCCCGTATTACCGCACTCCACAAATCTGCCTGACCTTGCGCTCACCCTCCCAGCGCTGGCCGCCCTCCTGCCCTTCTTGACTTACATTGGCCCTCGATTCCCCTCCCAACTCCTCACAAGACATACATTTTCCATTCCCTCCCTTATTGCATACCCCATCTGCAAGCCCTCCCTCTCCCCCGCCTACACAACTGTCTCCCTGGTCCTCGCCACACCCCATTCCTCCCACTTTATTATATTCTCAGCTCTCAATATACCTATATCCTCCAACCAGATCCCTTCAACCACTCCCGCTCCATTCCCTGACCTCTGCTTTACGTTCCCCATTCGCCACCTCTCTCCTCTTCCTCTCCGTTTCCTTTCCCACTCATACCCTTCCTCGGAACCTCACCCTCGCCCGTCCATAACACCCCCTTCCCCTCTCCGCGCTCTCTCCATTCCCTCAGATTCGACGTCTTCCCAGTTCCCTCCCTCCTCCCCCCCTCCCCCGATCTCATTCGCAGCGACC
>LYUA01000456.1:314959-331591 GCA_002093875.1 Calopteryx splendens | reverse complement strand
CGAGCCAACATTATTTGAGTAATAACAATTATTAATAATTTAAATCCAATTAAAGTAGGAAGTTCCATTTCAATAATTACCCTAATAATGATAAGATTTTGAGTATTAATAGTTGCTAATACCGGATATTATTTATTGACAAAAGTACTACAGTGAAAAAAACTAAATAAATCATATCCCATTTCCTGGAGAAAAGTTTCTAAAACTATCTTTTTCCCCCTCCCTAAAGCCTCAGAGCTTCAAGGGATATGAATCCAACCGGCGAATGGCATGAATTTTTTCGTGGGCATGAAATGTCAGGAAGAAGCTTTTCAAATAACGCCGAGAAAATCTTTCGAAGTTTAATTCATTTTTTTTCCTGCGTGCGGTTTCGACCGCGTGGTAAAAATCTTCCCGATGGCGAAACCGACGCCGTTATGGCGACAAATAAAATCATAACAGAAGGAAAGGCTCTAAGAAAAAAATGCTCGCACACTCCAGTTTTTTCCAATTCCCAAAACGAAGATGATCCAAGTAAAAAAATCTTGAAGGCGTAATCTTGACGAAATGTGATTCGAGAGGCAGCATGCAGTCTTCTACATAGGCCATTGGGGAGGAATCGTAATACCATCTTGTTTCCCCTTAACCTCAGATCGTCAAAGTTGTAAGGTGCTGCGGTGGGAAACTGGAAGGGAGATGAGGGGTCATAGAAAGGGTGAGGTCGGGTAGGAAATGGGTCTACCAGACGCGATATTGTTTTGAATGGAGTCCCTGAATCAGGTAGGCCATTTGAAAGGGCCGTTAAAAGTGAGTTTGCCTGGGCAAGGGAGAGGAAAAGGGGGTAGTGAGAGCTCTCTCCCCCATTTCTCTCTCTCGCTGGTTGGAAATGGCTGGAAAGGGAAAGTCGGCAGGGGTGAGGGTCGGCTAAGGACAAGTGGCGCAGTTCGCAGGAGATGGAGGGAGGGAGTAGGAAAGGGGGTGGGGAGAACGCTGCCCCATTCCTTCCAAAACTTGCCAGGTTTCGGAATTCTGGGGAGGGGAAAGAGATGGGAAGAAGGGAAGAAAGAGGGACCTCCCTGGGGCCTCGTGTGCAGAAATCTTTTTCACGGAGAGATAATTCCTCGCTTTGCGCCTTGTTAAGCGTCTCCTGTGCCAAGCTATCCCGGCCTCTTTCCACCGAATACACAATTTTTCGTTATATTTCTTCAATTTCCGGAGCACAAGTTCCAGAAACAAACCACGAAGCGAATCTGGGGAAACGTTCCACCTCAAAACCCATCCACACAGCCATGAGGCCGCAGGGACGTACATTTTTGGCGCCTTCATATCGAACCTGCATTACGGTGAAAAGTTTCGCCACAAAATATACATGAAAGCTTGAATCATTATTAAAGCATTTTTAAACTTAATATGAAATTTTTAAGGCGGTATCCATGTCTTGCAAGCCATGCTCATTATCCCTTAGTGCCCATTCACCTCAAATACGCGCAAATGTTTTTAGGAAACAGGAAAACCTAATTGGATTACGTGTTTTGGTGAAATGCACTTAAGTGTCAACTTTCATCTACTGATCACTGCAACGCTTCGTGTCCATTCATGCACAACTAAGAGCATCACTCTATTCGCACGAAAGAAAATTAGATAAGCAAATCCTGGGCAGTAATGAACACTGCTGCCAACCCTGAACCCGCCCATATAACAACACACCGCCCTGAGCACTGCGAGACGCCAATTGCCTTCAGGGTGCATTTAAAATTTCATAAGGTCCTATTGATTGTCAGTCCTGTGCATAGGCAAGGTTTTCTGTGCTAACAAATATTGAATTAAAACACAAAAATTCTTGTCTCCCTTTTTTCCGTCCAAAATAAAATCACAGCCAGAGAATCTCCCTTTTTGCGAAGTAGCTCATCCTGACTACCTACTACACAAAGGTTACACCGGTATTTTTCTCACATCTTTAATGAAGAAGAAAAAAGCTAATATTTTTTTATTCATTAATTCCCTATTAATATTTATATAATAAAGAATAAGTCGGAAATCAATCCGCCGACTATGGAATTCTGATGAGCGCAGAACTCCCCGGATAAACCAAAAGTCGTATTTCAAACCTTTCCTTGGGTATTCGTTTAGTTACATCGTAACTCCCAACAAATGTTTTCCTAGAAATACGTTGGGGCACAGCAGCTGTAACTTTTAAAGCAAGTTTGAAAATTTACACCGAGTTTTTCCATGAAGTTTAAAAAGTATTCCCTTCCCAAATCGACATTTCACGCGAAAATTTTAGCACCCATGATCAAGCTGCAAATGGATACTCAGGGAACCTTTTATCGTGAGAATTTCGGTGCTTCGTTTTCTCGTAAGTGGGAATCTAGCAGGGCATCACACCTCCACGCGACGCAAAAGGAATGGACAATATCATCTCGATGGCCACCATTCCATGCGACTGCGAAAGGGAGCAAACGACCAAAGTCACGTGACCCAACCCCGAGCCCATTTTCGTCCCCCCCCCCTCCCCAACCACCAGCACAGTTCCATCCCTGGTCACTCCATTTCTCCCATGAGCCTGCCCTTTCCTCTGCTGTTCCTTTGATGCACTATCGCAACGAAACACCAATCGAAAAACCCTTCGATCACTCTTCGCCCTGGCGTAGCACCATCAGCGTGGATCGTGATCTCCGACGGCTCGAGGTTCATTTGCGGCCTCCTCTCCAACCTCTCCCTCTCGCCACCTCTCCATGCAATACTGTGCGTTGCCCCATAAGGACTATTGAGATCAGCGAACTGGACGTCTGATTCAAAGGGGTTTTGATTCGAGTTTAACTGTAATGACTTTGCCTTCGCGACACATCTATTCTCCCTCCCCAAGTCGATGAAATCCGATGCCCAAAGATGAGATTCACATTCAGGCGCATGAATAATGATTCAGTTTCCACTTCGACAATGTTCAAAGGCAAATTGCACTTCATATGCGAAAATCACCACCTGCCCTATTTCGGCATATTTCATTCAAAAGCGCAACCCGAATGCAAAAGCGTAATCACCTTCTTCGATATTTTTTCATCCAGGGAGTTTATTTTCGCTGTAAACCTTCACACTCTGCATTAAAACGATATTTATTGTGATACCTAATAGTAAATACATTTCTGTTTACAATGAGAGTCGCCAATCTGTTGAATCAACTCTTTCTCTCTCGTAATATCCATTATACCTATAATAAGTCTGATCTGAGGAAATGGTATCCATGTGAGGAAAATTAGCAATTCATTCTATCATAAATGTAACCCATACTAAGGATAAAATAATCAGCAAGCTCATGCGCTGTAGTCGCATGGTAAATATCTGGGAGAAAACTGCTTTGATTATTTACCAAATACTTGAAATCCTGTCATTAAAGAGAAGAAAAATGCTTGAACCATTTACAATCGCATTTTTAGCGGGTTTAGAAAGGTCTACCTACCTAATAGATATATTCAACCTTTATAACCACTAAGATTTTTAATCATCCAAATTGCTTCGTTTCAGACCCAATGGCTTTCGATGGAGCAGCGAACTTTATTTACAATTTCTGCCAAAATCTTTTTTTTCCGTTTTATTTTTAATCTAAGAAAAATAATGCCAAAAGTGCGAGAAGGGATCCAAGAATCGATTAATTCCATTAATGGCTTTATAACTATAGTCTATGTAGCTTAGGAATATTCATTATCCACGCTTAACCTAAAAAAACATGAAAAATTAATAAATCCATGCACTCGACATAAATATGTGTTCTACCAGGGACTTTTCGTTTTCATGGAGAATTTAATTCTTTGAAATATAACTTATTCCACGTCTTTCCTAAACCTTCTAGCAAATAACCCTCTTAGTTATTTTAATCCTCGAATGTCGTCTTAAGAAAAGTAACTTCGCCCCATCCCCGTTATTCCATTTAAGCAGCTTTTAAATATGTCCACTATCTGGGTCACCTCTCTCTCCCGACGTCACCGTAACTAGTTTGTGACCAACCAGCAGTGCACAATAATGGGATTGAGGCGGCGTGCTGCAGACCGCCATCAGGCATGCAAAGTGGCATTGTGGCTGGGGAACAGAGTGCTCTATATCCACCCCCTTTGCCCCCCCCCTATCCTCTTCCCCTGTCAGTGCAGCAGAAACCGTGATTCATTCCGCCTAATTTTTTATCCCCAACATTCACACGGAATAAATATCTTCAGCAAAAATTTATTCACCTTAATATAACTGGAGGATATGGTAGAATCATAGCAGCGAATGCCAGATTGGATTCAAAATTTTTAGAAGAGTGAAATAGTGCCGTTCTATAGATAATGTGAAATCGCCGGCAAAATTCACCCTGATGGTTTATAAAGTGACTACGGATGATAATTGGATATATGAAGAAAGGAGATCAATTGGAGGTAGTATCCTAGTGAAATTTCACATCAGGTAAAGAAAAGTTACGTCCAGTTAGTTGTAAGAATTTTATTGCATAACATTTTTATACGAGGATAAGATTACCAGTGGACTGATGTTGACTGTTAAATAGTAAGATGGTCTATGTAGTTACGAATAGAATGGTACTGATAATTGGCTAGTGAATCTCCAAACTAAAATGACGCAGGAAGTAGGTTCCGTAACAACTAAGGATGCCTTTTTATTCTGCTACAGACAAATAACTAATAATAACTAATGTATAATCAGTTGATGGTATCGGCCGTCACTTGGTGGAAACGATTCATCATAAAAGACATAAAAACTTGATTTTTCCACAAACATTAATAAGGTGTGGGGAAAAATAATTTTATATCGTCTTTTATTATAGATAAACAATCTTGCATTTGAGGCACCTTACTTAGAGCCTATTTTTCTTTGGCTGTTCAAATAAAAATTATGGTGACGTTTCAGTAATTGATGGTAACCATGCACATGAACATCACTATCTATAAATGCAAAGAAAGGAAATGAAAAAATTACCTAAACTCTCAAGGTATCATAAAATTAAAGGAACTTCTTTTACCGTAGTAAATTGCTGATTAATATTTTTTAAGTAAATGAGAAGGATATGACTATATTTACATGTTTCAAACCATTAAATACGTTATATACCAAAATAAAAAATGTTATCACAAAACTGATTTTAGTAAATTTTATATAATCGGTATTTAAGAAAATTCTTTTCCACTACATAGCCTCTCTTACATTTACGGATCCCACATTCATAAAGTTTTTCTACCGGCATTTACCTAATATTGAATTATTGAAAGAAGCCAATGCCGATTATATAAACTACCGGGTTTGGTTTTTTGATTTCATCAACTTTATTCATTTTTTCCCTATGGTAATACCTGATCCACCCTCCTCTATATACATCATCAAGCGGTGATAGATGCGACCTCCCAAATTCTTTAACTTTTGTGAAAGATAAAGAATATATATATATATACCTACCCTCGTATATTTGGTTCTCCGTCAGATAATTTTTTCTCAGTGCCCTCTTTTCCATTCTTCAGGAATCCTCCCGAGGGACTCCCTGCCCCTGTGGGGCCTACCCCACCCCTGCTCCCTCCGCCCTACCCGTCAGCTCTCCCAGCTCAGGATCATGCGCCCCCGGGGATCGCCCAACCCGCGATCCGCCGAGTTTCAACCTCGCCTTTTCGCCCGAGGCCATAAATCCAATGTAGTTAACCATCCTCCCTCTAAGACGGCCCATTCCCAGTGACCTGAAACAACTGCCTTGCGAAAAAGTTACATCGCAACTGCGATGAATGTTGAAAACAAATCGTTTCTCCTCTTCTGCATTTGCGCCAAGGAGATCCCGATCCCCGTACCAGATCGCAAATGACCGTTTTCATCATTCCTGTAGTCATATGAAAATCCAAACCATAACGACTGATTACAATAATGCATTACGTTTGACAGAAAAAAAGAAAGGGGTTTGGCGAAATGGAAATCCAGAAAGTATGCACGCGGTAGGCCTAGAATGACGGTTGTCTGTTGTAGGATGTGTAAAAAGAATGACGGGTGAGCGGTCATGAAGCATGAAGACAGCATGCACTTTAAAGGACATAAAACACACTAATAAATTTGACGAATTATACATTTAGAAGGGGAGCCAGTTGCGAGATTAATATAATAATGTTAAATGAAACTATAATAGCTTCAAGTTTTTTTCAAAACCTCTTATTTATTTAAGATAATGCTTAACTAGAAAATTGTATTAACGTAATCCTGGAATTTTTAATTGCTGGTAAAGGTAAGTGTCGTGCAATAGGTACCATAATTTAACGGGCATTTTATGAAGAAGTCAGAATAAAGAAATGAATATACACTTTCAAAGAAAGGGTTTTACACATTTCTACATACACAACATATACAACCATATAAAAACGGTAATAAGTTAAATCAAACATAAATCTGGAAGTCTAAACATCCACGGAAACAAACTGAGTAGCTCCAGGTTCTCTGATGACATAGTATTGGGCAAGAGAAAGAATTAATAGAAAGCAAAAGAAAATAAACAATTGCAGTTTAAAGATAAAAAAAACAAATCCAAGATAATGCTGCAGCAGAAAGGCAGAAAGTAATGAAATATAAAACAGGAATCATAAGCTAGGAGTTGAATTTAATTTCTATTCGGGGACAAGGAAACAGCATAATAGCAGCAGTCAGCTGGCCATAATAGAAGGAGAAAAACCAATTTAAAAAATATAAGCCTAAAAATTCCAAAAACCATTACGATTTACATATGAATCCACCTTCTCGATGGATGGATGAGAGATATAGACACTGGTAGCAGTAGAGAAAAGAAGATTGGAACAGAAATGTGGTGCTGCAGGAGAATGATAAGGGTCAATGTATGGACCCAAAAACTTCTTTCTTTTCCAAAGAAGAATGGTGGACGAAAGAAATCGACGGAAAACACTGATAAGTAGAATGGATAAGACTTATAGGACGTATTTCATAGGAAGACTATTGCTGTGGCAAGAACTGCTAACGAAGAGAACTACACAGGAAAATCCGAGAGAACACGGAGGTACGAGAAGCGAATGTGAGAGATATGAAAAAGAGAAAACTTAAAGGCATGAAGATGAAAACCGAAAGAGGAACTGAGAATGAGGCCCTTCAAAATCAATCCTAGGATTGATGGCCAATTATTATGATTAAGAAGAAATTTTGATCTTGAACGATATCTCTAACAGGTCTGCCAATAACATTGTGGCTCATCGTGGTGTAATTATAGCTCTACTTCGCCTTACTGATAATTGATATGAATGCATAATGCAATAACAAATTGCATTAAGTATATAATCTTGAATTATTTTGACCTTACTGAATTACCTTGTTAAGCTACCTCTCCTATGGTCATCAAGCCTCTAAATTTAAATACAGGCATTGGGTCAGAAAAATCTCATGGGTTGAGAAAACGCTTTTATTAAAATGTGATCTACATAAATTTCCCACAGCTGTCGCGAGGGCGATGGATAGATCAGCCATGAAAATGAGTGGAAGAAGCCTGCAAAGGGAATATTGGTGTAGTTGGTCCCCGCATTACTTTTAATGTTATAATCTAATAATCAAAATCACCGTAATCAACCCGATTGTCGGTTTTGGAGGTAAGGGTAAAGCTCAACCAGTACTAAGCCCAACGGCGTATGAAATTCACACATTAGGGTAGGGTAGCCAGTTCCTTTCCCTGACATCTAATAATATATAAAGTAAAAACGAGTCCTCGAATCTTTAGTAATAGTTTTATTCAAATTTAACCTATAAAAATACTACGCACGAGTATAAAAGGTTAGGTTTTTTTCCTTTCGACGCCTCAGGAATTCTCAATAAGTAAATATTGGGGGAGAAAACCTTCAGATATTATATAAAAATTATTCCCAAATACATTCGGCACAATAAGGATTTCATTATGGCGACTAAGCGATGAAATTAGAATTAGGATGAATTCCACGTATCTATAATGTTTCACACAGAGCATATTACCGAGTCACAATCAATCAAAATAAATGCGAACCAAATGAACTGTAGAAAAGTTGTGTAAAATAAATTCCAATGGATTTTTTTAATAAACAAGGAAATTCACATGAATAAATTTAATTGCCCCTACATATTTTGCTGAAAATAAATAATTTCCAAGTGCTTTCCTCGGACGTCCTTTACTCATGCTTTGGCCCAAAATCTTCCATCTATGAAACATACGTAGACGCCATTCGAGTTACGTTTTTTCACTCTTAATCGATTTCCTGAGTAAAAAACGTATCTAGCGATGAAAGGGAATGAAAAACGGACTTCGAATTGAGTGCATCCCCTTCCGTTTCCTCCGATCTCATCTTGGGAGGGAGACATTATTTTTCCTTTCCAATTCCACGGCGAAAGTAAAGAGCCCACCTCTTTCAATTCCCTATGTCCCCAGAGGATGAACGGGCGGGGCGCGAGGGGGGAGCAGGAGGCGAAGGAATGCAAGATGGAGGAGTCTGGAAATAAATGAAGGGTGCTCAAAAAAATGCTGATTCTGCGAATCTACTCCCCCGAACCCCTACATGGGTTTACATCCCTTCCTTGCACCTCCTCCACCGTGAATACCCTCCTCCCGATATCCCCCTCCTCTGTACTCATTCGTTGCCGTCGGATCCTCTTTCCACCCATCCTCTCCCCAGTGCTTTGCGCCGGAAAGCCGTCAACCTACCGCCGCCCTAACTTACAAATCCCAGGTGGCGGGGAAAAGAAAATAATGATCCAAGGCCCGCCCGCCACCCTCTTGCCGCCATTCCCTTCCGTCCCAGTTCGTCTCCAGGAAAGTGACACGCGTAGGTTCGCGCACCATCTCGTGTGCATGAATCCTTCGTGCAGTCTCAACCCAGAAGCATGTCCTTTCGGCAAATCTCATCGCTACAGAAAAAACGCCGCCGGCACTTCCCCCTCCCCCTGACAGGCTTCAATATACGAGGCTGTGAAATTCGACTGAAAAGCAAAATCATCTGTATTACGATGGAATTGCAATTATAAGCACCCATGTAAATTTGGTGATTAGTGTCATTTTCATTGCATAATCAACGTTTAAAATTTAACAAAAAGTATGTCCATACATCAACTTCTTCAGGTGAAGAGTGGTGCACAGATTTAACCAGTCCCACAGAGCTTTCAGTCGGTGCGCTCTCTGCGTTCGTATTTCTCATTCCAACGGCCGAATAGCGAGTAAATCATCTCGCCTACAATCGGATAAAGATAAGCAGGTACCCCAAAAAGAACCTAAGTGAAACACCGCCGAAGCATGCTTCTAAGATAAATAAATGGGAATGAAAGTGCAAGGAGAGAACGCTTCATCATCAGCACGATTTCGAGGAACCTTTCACATATGACTTACATTACGGCTTTTTTTAAGACACATTGTCCCTACCATTCTGGTATTATTTGTAGGATCAACTCAAAATCACAATTCTTCTGATGTTTCACTGATGCAGAGAATGACCGTAGCAGGTCCGTATTATACATTTAGAGAGCCCACTTCTAGCCCCAATCCAATGGACCGAGTGTCTATTTTTTGTCATCTTTAGGAGCGGCTTCCTCCTTTAATCCGTGATAACCAGTCCCCTCCCGCCTCCGCCGAAGTCGCAACGCCCCAGGGGATCCACCTCTCCCGTGTTCATCCCCGATGAAGCGCTGATTTATATCTCCTTCTTCTGCCCTCTTTCTCTCCAAATCCCCACCCCATCCCACTTCTGCACCTCCCCCCTTTCGCCAATGCCCCAGTAACCCTTGCACTCCTGCTCCCCTAGTCCCACACCGCGATCCTCGCTTCCGTAAAATCGACTCCCCGGCGACCTCCCCACCCCTCCATCCATCTACTACGCCTAACCCGCCCACCCGCCACCTTCCCCGGGCTTCGATACTGGCACCTACACCCTCTTCAATCAATCGCCCCCACCTCCGCCTCCCTCATTCGTATCCTTTTCCGCTTCTTAGCTGTTCCTTTCCGCGCGGAATCCCATTTCTCCTCACTTCTACCTGATCTCTATCCATGCATGTCCCCATCACTCCCTTTCCCTTCTTTACCCTACTTCTACGGATGGAAAGTTCATGCGTTCCGATACAAGGACATGAAAAGATATCATAGGTGTCATATGAATTTTGTCCCTCTGGCCCCTCCTTACCGCCGTTATAAGTAAAATTATAACCACCATTATCATCAGAAGAATAAATAAATGGTATAAACATTTTAATTTTTTTACAATTATTTTATATTTATTGAAGTATGATGAAAGTATCAATAATGAAACACATAAGAAGCAGAAGTGGGAAGACAGTACTGCCCCTCCCCATGGATTACGACCTTGGCGTCGTGGGAGGGCTGGCGTGTTCTAATGATACTTAGAGCAGTGCCTGCAGGAGGATGAAATTGCTCCTGGTAGGGTCACTCTTACCCGATAAGTCGAAGGGTAGGAGCCAGACCAACGGTAGTCCACGCAGCGTCTGTTCCTCAGTGAGGTACCCGCAAAGGCGTCTGATCCCAGTGGGGTGGCCAATTAAGTGATGGTGTCACGTTAAAAATACTATTGACGATGGCAACGGGAAACCACCTCAAATATTTTTCCCAAGATATCATGATGGACACATATAAAGTCCTTTGTGAGTCCTGGCAACTACGGGGCCCGGCCCAGAGGGCCTGGTATCGTCCCCGGCAGTGGGGGAGGCAACGCCTCCACGGTCGTCATCACACGAAACCCTTGAACAACCCAATCAACAACAGCAGAAAATAAGACAGAAGAGGACGCCAACTGTCAGAATAGGGACGTGGAATGTTAGAACGATTATGAGGACAGGATTATGATAGGCTAGTGCGAGGTGAGATGGAAGGATAGTGGGGATTATTGGGTGATAGTTACAGAGTAATATTCAGCGGGGTGAAGAGAGCAAGCGTGGAGTAGCAGTGATACTAAATAAAAAAGTAGGAAAAATAGTATTAAATATAGTGTAAGTGAATGTTTGAATATTATTGGTAGGGATTAAAGCAGAACCAACAAACGTAGTTGCAATTCAGGTTTTCATACCAATAAGTAATCATAGGGAGGAAGAAGTGGAAACTACGACCAACGACCATGAAACAACCAACTAGAGGAAAAAATTGAGGCTATTCCTGTAGAAAAATATTTTATATTAATGGGGGACTGGAACGCAGTGGTTGGCGAAGGGAGAGATGGGAGTGAGGTAAGGGAGTACAGATTAGGAATAAGGAATGACCGAAATGAGATAAAGCTATAGAGTGTTGCAGGGGGAATAGTTTAGTTATCTCTAATACCTGTTATGAACACCACAGACGTAAGTGCACATGGAAAATGCCGGGAAATTATAGGAGATATCAAATTGAATATAAAATGGTCAGGCACAGATTTTAGGAACAAGGTCATCAATTCACACAGTTTTCCGGGAGCAGATGCAGATTCTGACCACATTTTAGTTCTAAGGAAATGTAATTTAAAATTTAAAAAATTAGGAAAAGGAAGATGGAGGAGAAAATAGAATGTAGAAGCATTAACTGGGGTGAAAAGAAAGAAGTA
This sequence comes from Calopteryx splendens, assembly GCA_002093875.1. NCBI lineage: Eukaryota > Metazoa > Arthropoda > Insecta > Odonata > Calopterygidae > Calopteryx > Calopteryx splendens. Next base: position 320,060 of record LYUA01000456.1, on the reverse strand, counting down.
CCAGGTAACAGCTGAGAGAAAACTGAGTGAGAACATAGGGATGGCACGTCATCTCTTTTCCACCCCTTTCGAGTTTCTTCCCTATTGCCTTCGTGCAAACAAAACAACATGAATGGTAGATAGAAAAAGGACAAGAAAACCATGGGTTACAGAAGAGATGATTAGTAAAATATACAAGAGAAGGAAATGAATACAGATCTAGGAAGAAGTAAGTACAAAATAATGAATAAAAAATTAAGGCGAGAAACAAATAAGGCAAAAGAAAAGTGTAGGAATGATCAATGAGAAGACATGGAGTTTACAGTGGCAGGTGAAATGAGTGAGTTTTACAAGCTAGTGAAAGCACTGTTAGGAAGTCAAAAAGGAAAATCTGTGCACACTATTAGAGATACATCAAGAAAAGTAATAATAGAAGCAGAAGACATTCAAGCAAGATGGAAAAAATACACTGAAGAACTAACTATATGGTAAAGATATTAAGCCAGCCAACTTGAGCATAGAAAGAGAATACGAGTTCAAAGAAGATAGTTTGGGCTCAGGTATACTAGATCACGAAATAGACAAGTCATTGAAGGAAATGAAATCAAACAAGGCTTTGGGGGTTGATACTATCCATGCAGAATTATTAAAAGAGCTTAGGAAAACATGGAAGAAAGAGTTTTTATAATGTCGAAGCGGAATTGATGAACTCTGCATTTTATCCGGGTTAGCACCGCTTACTTTAGCTAGAATTGACAACAGTTTCGCCGGCATTCCATCTGGTGGCGTCTTCAGGTCGAAGGTAGATTTCTGCAGTTTCGGGCGCCTATATATAGGCCGTTTCGTCTCATTGCTGCTCTCTGATTGGTTGGTTGGCGGAAAGTTCTTTTCCACGCACTGTGCAGTCCTTCTTTCAATTTCGATAGCCTCCCTTATTTATCTAGGGAAGTATCGCTTTTATTTAGAAAATATTCGCGTTTAGTCAAAATGCATTTGGTGCCCTGGTTCGCTCCAGGCACATTCGAAGACGGCGAATAATCTGTATTGTTTTTTCTCTGTAGCTCTCCGTTATTACCTGCAGATCATTGGCTGTAAGAACGAAAGAGCACCTCTGCCTTTATCTCCGTCTGTACCTCTTCGATCCTCCACCTCCTTTTCCTCCGATTTTCTTTTTCCCGATGTTTTCCTGGCACTTCTTCTCCGGTTTTTATAATAATAATTGCTATTTATTTCCCATAATTTCTGCACATATACTGGTAATCTCAGTTCCTCTAACATCTTTTACTTAAATTCATTTTTGGGCCATATTCCATCAATTTCCATAATTTGATGCTCTGTTCGCTTAGGTTTTTGCATATGTCTTTGGTCTTCTCTATAATATCACAGTCTACCACCACTAAACTGTATTGTGACGCTATACTTTCTCCATTAACTACTTTGCAATTTCTAATCTCCTTCGGGTGCTTCCTCTAACACAGCATATAGTCGTTTTGACTCGTACTATCTTCACTCTTGAAGGTTGTCATATGTCCCTCTTTCTTCCTGAATCAGGTGTTAAAAATAGCCAAAGGCCACTACGTACTCTATAATTCCTTCTGCTTTTCTATTTCTTTCTCCAACACTCCACCCTCCATGTACGCTTTATTTTCCACTCCGCCCCCTTCCCTTATGTCCATTTAAATCATTTCCAACGAATACTCAATCACTATCAAGTACTTCCATTATAACCCGAACGAGCTGCCTCCAGAAATTTTCATTTTTCTCCTCTTCACACGCTGCTTGCGGTGCATAGCCACACACACTTGTAACCACACTTCCTGCGATCCCAAGCTTAGTAGTCATAATCCGATCACTCTTCTGCCTCACCCCACACACACCTCCCTTTAGATCCTTATTGGTAATAAAGCCAGCTCCATTTCTTTCCCCTCTATGCTCCACTGCAGTTTGAATCCTTCCGCCAGAGCTCTTTTGCCCTATTTCCTTTCCACCTGGTCTCCTGCACGCAGAAGATATTCAGCCGCCCCCTCATTAAATTTACAACCTCCGTGCTCTTTCCATTCAATCCCCCCACGTTCAGTGTTCCAATTCTCACTCTCTCCTCGTTTACATTCTTTTGAATCACCTTCTTTAGCAGAACCCGTCCATGGTTCGGTAGCCCAATCCATTTCTCAGTTTTCGGGTGACAAAACTGCAACGCTGCTTACGGGGGACCCCCATGCCATCATTAAAACTTCATTACATTTCATCTCATCTTAACTTTTAGAGCTGGATGCCCTTACTGACGACAGCTCTCGCAACTTACGTGGGATCGTTGCCGGCACCTACTTGGGCTGGGTAGCACACCTCGGTGGCTGGTTTATTTTCTGAGAAAATGATACACTTACATTATTCATTTCAGAAATGAACTTAGTGTTTTTACTTGAAGTAAGGTGAGCACATTGGTTCCCAATGGCTAAGAAAGGTGATCAACGAAGGCAAGGTATGGAGTGGTGTCTAAAATTTGCGTAATTGTCGGCCAGAGTACTTGGGCAAATACAGGCATACGCACATCTGAACTTAGAAGGTAGCCTGGTTTTTTTGTATGATGGCGGTGTCGTTTTTACGTCTTCTTGAATTGAGTCCTGATTTAATACTCTATGAATAGCCAATGAATACCTTTCTTATATTGCTTTGTAGGAAACTGAGTATTTATACATAACATTGTAGTTTAGTAGTAAGTGCACTAATTTGTGTAAGTATTGTACCTGATGATACCGTAAAGAAATGTACACGTCTTGAAATTAAAGATACGATATGGTGAATCTTTCAAGATGGGATAGTATTTTTTTACCAATTCATCTCAAAAGAAGTTGAACGAGGAGACACTAACCAACTGTCTTAGGGAGAGAAGTGAATTTGCATAAGATTTTAAATATTGTTAGATAAGTCGCATTCCATTTTCTCAACCTCTTCCAGTATCCACTTTAATATTATTCTCACACTCCTCCCTATGCCTTGTCTTATTATTACAATACCCTTTCATTTCATTCACTTGTCACTGCTTTTTCTATCGTTACATATCGAAAATGAAGCTCTAGCCATCCTTAATGAGAACACACATTATCATTCACTTTTTTCTCCACCTCCTTTCGATTCGGAATTGTAGTCATCGTAAATATTCTATGAACGCCCATATCATTTGAACTAATGATCCTTAAAAATCGTTTAAACTAGATACGGATTATACGTATAATATGGTATAATTAAGTATTTTAAATGTGCATATTGGCGGTATCGTAGGTTATAAATATTATACAATACGTACTTAGACGGAATCGGTTCAAGCGATTAATCGTTTAATTCTTTAAAAAAATTGTTTTGCATCACTGCAGAAACGGTATCCTAGCCATGTCTGGCTTTTCGGAGTCTGTTTGCAGTTTTCGATCAGAATACATTAGCCTAAGGCGGAATACAAAAGCGCCCCTTGTTTTGGAGCTTGGGTCAGTAGGTATACTCGGGCAGCACGATCGCTGCTGCCCTAAAGCAATGCCCACTGTTTCGGGGCTCAAGAGGCGCGTGTACATTCTGTTGGTCTTTAAACAATGTACGGCGTTGCCTAAATTCGTGCGTAGGCATACATTTATGAGTAGGTATACTTCAAAATATTAGTACAACTAATTAACGTACAAACGCATATCGGATACAAATACCGATAATCGTATACTTCTAGGATGTGTTTGTCGCATCGCATATATCGGTAAAATGTATAGCTGTAATACGTAAAGCATCTTGAGCACTATTTTGAAAACCATCTCATTTTGATGGCAACTCATGAAGAAAAAATACACGAATTCATCGCATTATCCACCATGAACGTCATTTTCAGCGAGCTGCCAGGACGACGTGTGGTACCTAGATGGCATAGGCATGGCAGCTGTCCAGTAGGTTTTCAGATCAAAATGTTTGGAGTACCTGACATTAGTTCTATTTTAATCGAGAATTGGACGAGGGAAGTACCGAAGTACTTCGCTTGTGCCGCGTTAAGTAATTAGATCCCGCAAATTTTGTTATATCGCATTTATTTTACCACAAAATTGTATAGCTGTATTTATTGGATTAACTAAATCCTCATTCTTTACGCCGATTCGAGATAATGCCTAAATTGCTAGAGATTACCCCGCCATTGGCTGGGGTATATTTTTTTCATATAAATCTTTGTCCTCAGAAAATAATTTACTACTGCGCTTATCCGGGAAAGTAAGCCGTCTATGTATATTTGTTAGGGTAGGAAGTTTTGAGGCAACTCTGATGTTATTTAAGCCCGTTTAGTAGGGATAGGATTAGCTGACACGTGTTAAAATAGCAAAAAAAGTAAATAAACAGTGACAAACTACATGAAAAATTTAACCAAAACTCGATTAATTGGATTTCATATTATACTGCTTAATATTAAGTTTCAAATAAGATAAAATTATTTTTGACCTTGTAATTTACATTTATTTCAGATAATACACACTCCCAAATAAATCACAGCGTAAAACAATTTTTTTCTAAAATGAGAAACAATTAACTTTAGAAACACAAGACCATAAATGCGTGACGCGTATTACAATAAACGAACTTAGGTAATGCTAACAATAAAAAACGCTGCGGCGCAATCTTCTATTTCTTATATTGGTAAGGCTCCTGTTTTTATGAGATTTAGCTCCCATGTGCTGAACTGGAAGGTTTCGAAAATTCTCGACACGTCCTTATAACTCTTCGAGTTGCGCAGGATGTGAATTTCACGAGCAGTGATGGGTTGATGTCAGTTTTTCTCGTTTCCGAGTACGATACCACTAAGTATTAAGTATTCATGATACCTACGCTTCAATATCAGATATCATGCATGTACACCTTTTTGTAATTTTTAGGAATGTCTTGTTCTTGCACAAGCAAATAAAATCTCCAGACTTGGCGAAACTTGAATGATATACGAACTGGTGTAAAAAAATTAGTTTTGTGCATATTTTATTTGACATCATATAAATTAAGCAACATACGCATGTGTTCTTTAGAAAATATAATTTTAAAAAGGAATGGACTAAATTCATTACTTCATACTTAACACGCCATATGACTGTTTTAATATCACTAAATATAT
>LYUA01000456.1:192131-202316 GCA_002093875.1 Calopteryx splendens | reverse complement strand
CCCCCTCCCCCCCCCCCCTTCCAACATTCCTTCCCCTGCTCCCTTTATCTCCCCGCTCAATCTGTGCACGATAAAATGTAGCGGGAGCTCGGTTTAACGTGTAAAACGGCAATTATCTTGCACCTCGACTCGTGTTGGTCCGGAATCAATTCCTATTTCCACCATCGCCGTGTGTTCGCCCCGAAACCTCTCTCCGTCCCGCCATTTTCCCGCCCCGTTTCTCCCGCCCCCCAATTCAAGCGCCGAATGGAATTGGCGACACGCCGCTGGATTTGTTTCTCGCGCAACATTCCGTTCCGGATCCTGGCCCCCAATTTTATTTCTGGTCGGCTTTGTTTCATAAGGTGAATAAATGTTATACAAATTCCGCTCATCGCCGCTTATACACGCGTGGAACGAAAAGAAAAAACGAATAGGGCGGATGGTAGTGAATAGTGACTTGTAGCAGTAACCAACGTTTGGTTAAAGACGTTTAAATACCTTACGTTTCAATTTGACTAGAGCTTCGTTTTAAATTGGATTTTCACTCTCAAGCTCGAAGATGGTCTAATTCGGCATACACATTAGTATTTGACTAATATATTTTTACCTAAATGCTCGGGCACGAATATTGATATTGAATTCACTGGAAAAAATAAATAAGGAACACTTACTTATTGAGGCCCCAATCTCTCGTAAGTCGACCGTGTCGATATAATAGTATTAAATGTCGTCTGTAAAGCTTGATTATATGAGCCAAATTAAAAGGACGTAATTTTCTGCATAATATTCTGTTTGTTTTACACACAGACATCAACTATACACCTCGTGTGGGCACATACTCTCACAGAAAGTTTAAAGAGCGCATTAAGCAACTAGAAATATGAACGAAGGATACCAATTTATTCATAGTGTATTTAAAACAAGATAACATAATTTGACTGTGAAAGGAATTTTTTTGTAATGGCGATGGCACAGCATTTCATTGAAGATACGTTAAAAATAAGGTGCACCCTTGAGTTGAGTGCTTTACCACAAAAACTTGCATAAAAACTGGTACTACAATATATGTGCGCATAATGAACATAATTTAAACTTAAAGGTTTATGTCTTCGTGATACCATGTTGCATTCCAAATGCATGTTTTAAGTATGATGAACGTAGAGGATTTATTAAAAGTGAATACCACAGTATTTGGTCTTACTTTGTGGAACTTTTCACAAGTGAAAAATGCTTGGTTAAAATCGTTATATACTCCTTTATTCTGAGTACTTCCATATATCGCGTGATATCAGTTCTCACAATCAAACTACATTAACTATACTATTTTTTGGAACCACGTCATAAAATATATCATTCATAATGAATTTTACTAAGTATTTTTACAAATTTTAAATTAAAGGTAATTAATACAATTATTGCAACTTCGATTGCAAATTTGATAGATGATTTAATTGTGAGATGATGAGAAAATTTAAAATATTGTCTAGTCACTTCTTTCTTCATTGTTAGGTAATGAATTTCCTCAAAAAATATTCCAAATTGATCAATTATTACTTCAATAACAGTTTTATAAAAAAACCATTTATTCCAGTTTCTTAATCAGCTCTTTGCATTAACAAGCTGAAATTTAAGTAATAAAGATCTCCGGGAATAACATAAATAATGAGGAAGCATATTTTCAAATAATTTAAATTGGTATTACCTTTCTCATTCACTTTTGCAAAACATTGTACGAAAGACTTTACTCATTGTCAGTCTTATGGTGATATAACTTCATTAATAGAAGAATAAATTACAATTGACGTGACGCTGTTATAATCTTTTTTATTTCTTGAATTCTACTAGTTAAAGCAAGAAACTGAACAGCAAATAATACTATGTAAGTAATTTACACAAGTTCTTACCTTTTATAGTTCAGACCCCAGTGTGACATGCATAACATAGGTAAGGTACGGTCTAATTAAGGGAATAAAGTTGTTTTCACAAGTAGCGGGATATTTTACATTTATCTTCAAGAAGTACTATCAGATTACAATGAACAGGGAGTCGAAATAGATGCAAAAGGCACAATGAACAAAATCTAAACAAATATCATTTTGTCATGCGACTACTTCACATCAGATTGTACTTCTTCTTTAATTGTAGGTTCCAGTCAGAATTTCCGCTCCTTTTAAGCACTAAGGCTAATTCAAACCGAGACAAAAGAAAAAAATATTATTTACTTATTTCAAATTAATTTCGCTTACCCGAATACCCCGACAGCCACAGCAGCCTCCCTCAGCGCTCTTTCGTGGTCCATCTCAACCAGCGCCTCTGGGCGGATGGTTGCCGTGTTGCGAGGCTGTCTCTCATTCTGCACAGCTGTGTTCGAAGAAAAATAAAGGTTCAACGTTTATCATGAGTTCTTAAACATTGAAAAACAGTACCGTTAATATGGATTTGATAGAGTGTGGTTTCGATTACTTAGAGACATTCTTGGACCCTTAATAGAATCCTCTTTGGTTTGACGAACGCAAAGTTTAGGTTATGATTTAACAGAAAGAAATAATGATTGTATTTCTGTTCCTTCAATACAAGACCCATCCGTCAATATCCGTCTATGTCTTACAAAAAAAGAAGGCGAGGGTACTCCGGGGAAAGATTTTGAGTTGCAGTTTATCAATCCCAGGAATCACTTAGAATCACGGATTGGAAAAAGTGTATTTTAAACAAATATTCGACGTCTTCAATGGAACACATTTAGAAAATAATCTTAAACCAAATCCTAATAGAAATTTCGCTTTAGATGGCAAATAATAAAATCCTCAAATGCACAGTGCTCTCGGCAATAATAAAATGATAAGGTCAAAGACGAGTTCCTGAGAGACTCCGTTAGAATTGCGAATCCGTTTGACAACTATTTTTTCCAATCAACGATAGGGAATTTAGAGGAGGGAGAAACTAATATTTTAAGTATCGCCAGTTGTTCGACTTTCCTTTTTATCTGATTTTTGTTCAAATAGGTATATCTGTCTAGTTCCATTTACAAAATATTTGTATTGAGTAAAAAAGAAAATGAATCAACAAAATGGAACCATAACTTTTCGACGACTAACTTAAAGGGTATTTTCTCTTATAAAAGAAAGCAAAACGAGCAATTAAATTTCCAACCCTGAACGTATGGCTTCCATAAATAAGTAAATTGATTGGCTTCAAAAAAGAATCTTCAAGTATTTCACGTTTGATAGAATGATGAATTTGATTCTGTGATCCAGGCACATTGGAAGCCAACTTCACGCTGACTTTGAGGTCCTGACCATCAGAGGTAGTCACAGGATGGATAGCGAAACGATATAATTGAATTGAGAAGTTGCAAGCAGTAAAATTTTGAAATATTCAAACCTGTAAAGAACAATGAGCAATAATTTGGCTAGACGGTGTGTGTTTGTGTAATTAGTTCAAAGCATGCAATGCGAATCCTACCTACCGTAAAAGGGAGTGAAATGTTATCAGAGAATTACATAGAACATCATGATTTACTTATAAATACATATTTCCATTTATTTTTGCCTGAGATATGCAACTCCAAATTTCCGGATATATCTATCATAAAATTTTATCCTCATTCAAAATATTTTAACAAAGTTTTATTCTCAATTTCTCTCGCCTCCTGACGTTAACTCATGAATAATGTTTGCAAGAGTGTCACCATTAAGTCAAGTTTTATTGCATATGCTTCTTGGATATAACATTTTACATTCTTTTTAGCAACAAACCTTTGGGGGGAGGCCTATCTCGAGTGAATAAACGATAAATTTTTGTGAAAAAAATCAATATTGCTATAATGCTGCTATAATAAACAACAAGGGAGCTTTATGAATGATCTGAAAACTTATTGCCCATGGAGCTGAAATAATCCTTTCACATATGGATTTAAATCAAATACATATTATTATAAGCCCATTAGTATGAAAGTTATTGTAAATAACAAACCTTTAGTGTGATATTATTTAAACGACAAGGACAAAAAGATAGATGCTGGAAATGGGAGAAAGCAATTTATGTATAATCCGCTAACAGAGGGGATAGAAATAAAAAAGTAGCTACTAACAGATAGGGCTAGGATATAAATTAAAAATTACATAACCTAGCAACGATTCATTTAAATATGGGAAAATTAAAAGTGATGTAGGCGCTAGAACGAATGTCTGTTTGAAAAAATATCGCTTTTTTCTAACTATTTACTAGGTATGCATCTCGTAAGCAGCTGTATTCCACTTATAATCTTTTCCATAATTATATATTATATTTATTTCACAATTTGGATATTATATATAATATCCAAATTGTGTCGTACGGTATGACTGCCCTACACCCCATGTTTTCATTTTAACATTATTTCAGTTGATAATTATATTTATTCTATCCCATTTTTATGAATACTGCTTCATTTTATATTGTTAATGTTTATTTTTATTAGTGGAAACCAATATGATAGTAAAAATATAAGGTCTACAAAATTCTAATACGAGTAATAGAATGGTTTTTTGCAACACTGAGACCGGAAATGTAAAAGTATAGGCCGCCACCTTCCGCAGAGTTTCCCGCAACAAACCTCGGAAGCAGTACTGGCAATGTTTACAGTGCCCCAGGACCAGTGTTTCCCTCCACAATGGTCGAGGGCGTGGAAAGATAAAAAAAGATGGGATTTTGGTTTGATGCCTCGCGGAAAGGGATGCGCGTGGAAGACTCTCCGTATATCTAAATCGGTTTCGGCGGAAACGGACCTCAAAGGAACATAGAAAGGAGGCACGGGCTGCGGACGGAAATATTGGAGGCGAATCCTTCGAAGATAGCGGGCAAAAACGGCAATGAACTCGAATGCGGGGCATATTCGGGCTATGATGGGGCAAAAGGAGGGACAATCGAAGCGGGCGGAATGAAATAAACACAAAGCCCATCCCACAAAGCACGACCACTTCCCCAACCCCTTCATTCCCTTCACCCTCCCTCCACCACATTGTTTATGTATTCCCACCGTGCGGACGAGCGAGGAGCGCGCACAATGGAAGGGATGATATCCTTCGGAGTATCCCGTTTGTTTTGGTCCACCCGAGATTACCAATCCGGCCTTCAATCTCTACAAACACGGAAATAGTCGGTCCCGACCTAATCTCATCGCGTTCGCGGCAAAACTCCGCGAGTTCCCGTCCTTCCCTCCCGCCCCGCCACACCGTCCGTCCTTTTCCTCCTGTCGCTACACCATCCCCAATTTTTTCTTTCCCACCCCTCCCCACGTCGCCCTCCCCTTACTTCCCAAATTTTCACCCTTGCTCTGCCGCGGGCAGAACAGCCTGCGGCCATTTCCGCACCCGGCTCCGTTTGACCGAGGGTGAGTGAGAGGAGGGGGAATTGGGGAGAGTGCGGCAGTCTTTCCGTCAAAATTTATTTCGGCGTCGGACGCTTCCCTGTTCACGCAAGGGCTTCCAGTTCTCCCGCCCGCTCAACCGGCGGCCAGTTGTCCGCCACGACCTCCAGCCCGAAATTTGCCACAATTTTTTGTTGGGTAGGAGAGGGGGTTGGGTGGGTGAGAGTCGGAGCAACGGGAGTGATTAAATTTTCCCGTCCACTTCCGTTCTCCTTCGCGGGCCCACCGTCAACCCCAGGAAAATCAGCGCGTGAAAACAGGGGCTTCTTCTCCAACAGTAAACGCAGGCGATGAAGACTCTCCGGGCTCCGCATCGGTGGCTTCCCTCTCCTGGTCTTAGAAAACTTCAGGTAATTCTTGCGCCACTGCGAACGCATTGCTTTTCATCTGTTTTCCCAGGGGCCGAACTACCTAAGTTAAAGCAAGAAACGAGAGGGGACTCGAACCGAAGACGCCTGGATTATCAGGCGAGAGCGATGGCCACGAAGTTAACCTTGGCCAGTTAACCGGCCTCTAGCCACAGACTTTGGGTGAACAGGCACGGCGTAGTTGCGACATTTCATAACTACGATATCTCTTGATCTGACTCAATTTTTCAAATGGCATTTATTTTTATAAACCTTTACCCATAAAAGAGTGCAATTATTTATGAAAAAACCCCTAAGTCTACGGCTGATCCTTAACATCTAAACATAAGCCAAGTAGGTTCAGGCATAAAGAAGCCAGAGTGTATAACAATCCTTCCAGTTATATGGTTGACCTTCATGCATTGTGCGGTTGCATACAAGACGCTTAGGTGTGTCAAATCAGGTTATGAGATATGTCGCTGCCATGTATGGAGTCCGTTTTCATGCAGTCGTTTATGAGATTTCGGATATTGAATGGCAGTTTATGAGCGGGCGCGATACCCGCACTCATCCCATCTCCCCCTACCCCGCCCGCCCCCCCTCTCATCCCGGGCTCGCGTGAGTGGAGTCCCGCCGTGCGTTTGACAGGCATTACATACATGTATGCGGCGGTTGCGGAGAAACAGACAGGTGGCAGCACAAGCAGCGTCAGTTCCACCGGGGGAGAGCGGTGCTCCGCGACATGAACGCTGTCGATGTTTTCATTATTCCGGTTACGACTAATACTTGTCTTCTTTTCCTTTCCCCTCTTCCTCCTCCACTTACTCTCCCTCCACATTCCCCTCCATCCTCTTTGTCACGCTCCCCACCCCAGCCAAACCCCTCTCTCTCTCCCACCCCACCTGAGATTCGAGAATACAGGATGTGATGCGGGCGACAATGGGGCATCGGTATGCAAGAAGACAGTCGACGGGGATAAGGGTAAACAACGGGGCGCAGCGAGCCGATTGTCATTTCACTTTTCACGATCACCGAATGTCGTTCCATTCATTAAATCCTCCTTTCGAAGTTTATTTTTGGGACATTTTCACAAGTTCCGGGTTAATTACGTTTCCATTTTTTTTATTTCTTTAAAGTAGGATTAATCTAAGGATGGGGCCATGAACGAAGAGGAGAGGGGAGTATTGGGAAAGGCGAAATGATTTCCCGGTTCGTTTCCCGTTTTTGTATTTTCCCGTTTGAGTGACGCTGACACCACGTCAGTTTCCACCCAACCGCGAATAATATCCGCCGCTCAAAGTTCCGAGCTTTTATTTCCATGTCTATAACTTGTCCAAACCAGACATCACAAGTGGTTTCAACAAGTTTTCACCATAAAATGTTGTAACAGTTGACGGAGCATTAATAAGTATCGGCGATGCTGATGGTTTAATAAGCGTCATTTTAATTGAGCAACCTTGCTTTAAAAATTACATATCAAATACTGCATGGGTGAATCTGGAATGCTTATTTAATTGGACCATTTGATGAACACCTCATTCTTCCTTCTTCTTCTTCTTAGAGGGATCCATTCTAACAGAGGAGTTATTTAGGGCTTCGGAAAAAATATTTCAGGTTTCTATCTTTATAGCTTCGGACCACACCATTGAACTCTCAGCTGATGTTTTGGGTAATTTACACATGGACGTGTCAACAGTATATTTTCCAAAATATATGTCAGGGAGTGTTTTTCTTTTAACTTTTCATCCATTATTTATAAAATTATCCCAATCGGTTATTTTGCAGCATCATCGACAAATATATAATTTCCACACATATAAAAGACATTTTTAGATACCTTATTTAAAGTAGTGTACATTTTTATATGCTCCATAGCTTCCAAACACTGAACAGGGAACTATATTTAACCTTGATGGCATTAAAAATTATTTCATTGGCAAATATTAGTCTTTTAATTTATTTTTTTCAAATCTATATGGATATAAAAGAAATTGGTATAATTGAACACCATCAAGGATTTCCACATCCTTTTCCTACTCTTCAATTTTCTAATATAAGCTGGGTTTTCAACATTTGGTATATTTACATTAACCCTTCTTTAATCATCAATTCTATACATGTTCTGGGATGAAATCTATTTTTCTCCCTCCTTTCTACATATATTTTTCTTCAATTATATAGTAACAGGCCCTCAATGACAACAGCATTAACATTCCCAAAATAAAGATCATGCCTCCTCATTTTCCTGATCACATAATTGGGCCTTAGCTAGTTTAACTTTTTATTTTTCGAGACCTTTATGTAAATAGTGATTTAACTTCAAACATTATGATATTTTTTCTCTTTTATAATGCAGCATTAACTGATTATGCCACATTAATCTATTACTCCAGGCAAGAAAGCTTAAGTGAATATTTAAATTTTATAAATCCGAAAAAATTGTATTTTCTTTACTGCCTTAAAAAATAATAAATGTGGAAATGAAAAAAATCGGGAAATATTGCGTGTTATGCCAAAGATCTCATTCTACAAATAAAACTTTACTCGTTACCGAGATTTTAATGTTGATGCATCATAATCACCTAATGATGGCACAGTTTGAATTTTGGAAACTCGTATGTCTTTCAAAGCTTAGAACGCAGACTTGATTCAGATGTTAAATAAACACATTTGTAATAATATCTTCATTGATATTCTACAGATAAATATGCCCCGAGTAATTCAGCTCAATCTATTGGACGGCGAAAGAAAAATTTTCAGACTCTGAAGATGTAGTAAACAATAAAAAGCTAAGCGCGGAATAGTCTATCGTTATTTTGTTTTATGAAGCAAAATAAGGATAGGCTGCCCCTGTCCAACGCGGTATCCCAATTAGCAATCTGGTTTCCCAGGGGCTAAACCACCAGGCTCACAATAGCCACGCCCGATGTGAGACAAATCCTACTTTAGTTAACAAGTTAATTTAGACAGACCGACAGCGAACTCTTGTGTCAGACCATAAGAAGCACTTCCCACAAAAAGTAAATACTGTGTCACTTTGATAAACCCGTCCGGAGAGCAGAGTTAAGGCCAAAGAAAAAAAAAGTGCCTTATGATTTGAATAGGCGTTGTCTTAGTCCACCAAGTGGATGGACAACAACTAAACGGAGGGACTCGGGTTAAAAATTCCGGGTGATGTTTTTGGACAACCCATGGCGAATTTCTTGTAATTAAGCAAGCAAACCTCTGTGGAAAATCGAATGGTCACACAGGAAAAGGAACAGGTCACCTAACCTGAAGTTTGAATTTCACAAGCCTTAGGGGCTTATCGTTAATTGCTTACTCCGGACGTCGCTCGAGGCCCGTGTGCTACTTGGACCCATGATAAGCCACTGGATAAGGATGGATATGCCATGCTTGGCTAAGCAAAATCACCAGGGTTAACACAACACCCACGCCTGTGACGGGACTGGAACCTGCGGCAGAGTGAGGGTGAGCTATACCCATATACTCCCACCCATTTAAGCCAAACTTTGGGATGGTTAACAGGGTAGTATGCAATGGAAATTATGCGTAACATACTGATGAAGGTCTTGTTTCTGACCGCACCTCCGTGTATACCGCCGGTAGTCAAAATAATTGTCTTCCTTAGGAACCACTATAAACGTCATCACGGGACGATAGGAATTGATTTTGGATATTTATATATCCTCCTTGTAGCCAGCTGCCTACAATGTCTAATTATCACCCTTCAACAGCATCCTTTTTTCCGTTAAATATCTACTATATTGATAAGTTCATCTGGATCACATTGTGGAATCACATGTAAATAACACGCTATTTAGGCCCCTATGGTTAAAATATTTCTGTATACATCGCGGTTAGAACAGTTATAGCAATAAAATAATCACGCAAACCAATGCGTGAGTAGAATCCCCCCCTAGCCTTGTCCTCGGAAATTACAATAATATTATTTTCGAAAGAAATAATGATGATTATCTTTTCTGTCCCACAGTGAAACGCTCGCACTCCGAAAAGGAACAGAAGGGGAACGAGAGTGGAGGGCAACGCTCCCTTTTTTCTCTGCCAAACTTCCCTCCCTCCCCTCCCCCCACCCCCGGCCCCAAAACAAATGTTCTCCACCTTATCAAATTCTTCTTCCTCAACTCCTTCCCTTTCTCGTTCCCCTTCCCCATCTTCATCCACCCTCCCTCAATTTGACTGGCATTTTCTTCCCGTCCTCCCCACATGGGACCAATGGCGCGGAAGGCCGTTCCCATGGCGCGCGGGTAAATATAAGCCTTTGTCCAACAGCACGCGAGCTAAAGTCTGTTGTGTGCGCCGAAACGTCACGGGCAGGCAAAAGCCATTTCCAACCCACGGAGGCAGGTGCGTCGCCGACAGCAGCGACGGCGGTGGGGGAAGGCAGAATCAACTCAACGGAACAGGAGCTAAACAATGGGGTAATTG
>LYUA01000456.1:88362-98903 GCA_002093875.1 Calopteryx splendens | reverse complement strand
CCTTCCCCGTATGCTGATTTAGTTTAATACCAACGCAGAATCTCTCTCTCTCTCTCTCCTCCACCCACCACCTCCCGCTTCACCTCACGCCGCGGCCTATTCTTTAATTGCTCATTTTTCCTCTTTCTCCCTCGGTTATTTCCGTTCCGTCGTTTTTCCTCCCTTCCCCTCCTCCCCCCCTCGCTCCTCCCCTCGCTCTGCCCTGGAATTAAGCCACCACTCTCTTTCTCCCGCCTCGCCTCTTCCCACGCCGGGATAAAGCTTTTTGCTCCGACGCCCCACCTACTCCACTTCCCTCTAGCTCACCTCCCCGTCCCCGCAAGGATGTTGAATTTCCTGACGCCCGTGGCATTCCGATTCCCAAAAGCGCGAAAGTTTTTTTTTATTATTAATATTGGATCGGGGATGTCGGGAGTACGTTTTTCAAGAATGGGAGACCTGCATTAATTAGGTGGAGGCGAAACTTTAATTTGGTTGAGGCGATAATTTGGTGGAAGTGAAAAGATAATTTCGCTCCGCACTGAAAAAAGAGCGGGTAAGAGTGGGCAGCAGTGGCAGGGGCGGATTGGATATAGTGGGGAAATCCTCTGGACCAACCGAAATAACACCGAACGGATGCTCTCCTTCGGGTATGGCCGCAAAGGGTGCTTGGGCAGTCCCTTGGGGAGGGGGATGATGGGAGCAGTCGCCCACTCAAGTTGATACATCATCAGCAGTTATTAATCCGAAGATTGGTTTGTTGCAGCTCTCCGTTCTCTTCTCAGCCAGCCTTTCCTTCATCTCCCATTATCTCTTTGACTAATTCCATTCGTGGCCTTCTCTTTCGTTTTACCGTCCATTCTCCCTTCCACCATTATCCTCTGCAGAATTCCATGCCTCAGAGTGTATTCAATAATTTCGACTCGTTTCCTTTGCAGCAGTTTGAACTAACTTCGGAGGACCTCTTTACGGTGATTTGCTCGTTTGTTTAATCTTCAACACTCCTTTTACATTTCCACTTTTTCAACTACTGCTTATTCCATGTCCAATCACCAGAAAGGATACTATCGAAGCGTTTCCCTACTTTTAAATTTGTGTCGTTTGTTTATTGTAGACTATGTGCGGACTATTCTGCTTACTATGTCTTTCTTCTCACAAAACTTGTGAAACTGATTTCTAGAGAGCAATATTCTTCAAAGTTTTGCTGCTTAAAGTTGGCCCTGTTTTCTTACATATTATCTTCAATAATATTTCACAATAAACCTTTCCATGGATGTCAGCATCATCGTCAAACGTTTCTTCTTAGTAAAAATATCCAAGTATTTCAAGATTAAAAGGTTGCATTATGGTTATTTTTCCGCTTTTGCGAATCACAGATAATATTTTTCCTTTTATATCAGTATTTTCTTTAAAATAAAGATATTGAAGATCATGTCTAAACTAGCATATCTTCGTGGTACTCCTTTCTTTATTCTTGCTTCTTCAGTACTGAATTCTAATTTAAATCTTGCGAACTCTTCGTCATAAGACCTTTAAATTACTCTTACACAGTTTTGGATAAAACATATTTCCATTGGGAATTTAATATTAGTAAAAGTTATCAAATGCTACCTACAAATCAGTTTGACCCTCGCATATCCTTGTCAATGAGACCTCCTGGAGTCTATAATGGCTACCATCGAGTCTCTCTAGCGTTCGTGCTTTTCTAAGGCCATTTTAATATTTATTGAGAATTATTCCGCCTCTATTTCCATCCAACTATTAATAATATTGTCAAAATATACGATGCGTTTAGAGTGACGGTAATCCTTCTCAAATTTTCGAATTTTTTTTTTGTTCTTCTTCTTGGGCTAATTTTCAGGAAAATCGTTGAAAGAAAAATAAATGGTATCAGTAGTGCGGGTAGACCAGTAGATAGCGCGCCTACTGACTGAAAGGTTATGTCTTGTACCCCACTTCAAGGGCCTTTTTTGTTTTCATGATACATCTAAATAGTACGGCCGCGAGGGCTGGTGGCAGAGGGTGTTAGGTCACCAGAATTTTAATTAGTATTTTGCATTCATTCACACGCTGGATGCTCACACAGCCGTATGTATTGCCTACTGTTACAGTCATGTATTTTTCGATGGAAAAGCGAACCCATTGCACAAAAATCCACTAGATTTCATAAACAAAGACACCAAAATTAGAGGTACCTACCTATTTAGAGTACCGATTTCTGGAAAGAGGATTGTATAATATTTGCTGAAATTCAAACCGTGTAAGCAGTACCAATAATTTATAGCTGATTTTAAATGCAATTTTGTATTATGCAGGATCAAAAGAAAAGCGCTACTGAAATCTAGCAAGACAGCTTTACACAAAGTTGTCTGAATATTAATTCATTAAGGTCTAAAAATTACGTGATTCTTCATTTAATTGTTTCACATCTTATATGAGAATCCCCGATAAAAATTTTCCTCGGTATCTAACAAAATATTTTAAATGGAAAACAAGAGAAAGGAATTTCCACGAGTCCATCATTATCTATGAATATAAGTGACTTAAGAATACTTATATTTTAAATCTACGTGATGGAGATAAGAATATAAAATTTGAGGTAGTAGTGATCGTAAATATTTATGTTGGGTCACACAGGAGATATGAAGATGATAAATACCATTAAATACTTGAAAGTTATATATTTTTTCATTTCCTTAAACGTGCTAAAATTCCAATGGAAGCGACATAAGTTGATATGATATAGTTAAGTAGGAAAGAGGTAAAAATACGGAGACACTATTATAGGTATTTAATTCAGTATTTACCTAAATGTACAGATGAAATTATGAAGTAAACAAATTTCATCGCAAGTCTTGCTGAAGTGGATATAAGGATATTTTCTTCTCGTTTTTATCATCAACTGGAAATAATAATTGTCCTTCCCAATCACTAAAGTGAATTTATGAGACCCAGCATTTGTATTAGATGAGGTTTAATTTTGTGAATGCATTTCCATAAAACCGTGATTTATTTCATGGTTTTAAGAGATACAAGGGATTATGATTACACTAAGAACGAAATCATCTTGAATTGAATGGAGAGTAAAAATTGTTGCAAAGGCATATTAACCAGCATAAATTTCATTATTTTTATCTTTCTCCATCGTCGTTAAGCCCGGGTATGTGTCAGGAACTCCAGATACAATTCAAGAAAGATAATATATTTCACTCCATAGTTTTGCCTTTCTATTAAATATTATTACCAGCCCAAGTCTATTTCATGATATTTATACAAAATGACTGTTACGCTCAAAAATGTAAAAGTGATAATAGAGGCCAAGTTAAATCCTAAAACTTAGTGTTTTTGCACCCTATTGGTATATCCTATTTATTAGATATCAAAAAAAATATTTCAAGGCTCTTTTTTTCTCCTTATAACCATATTTTCAAAACTTAAGAAAGGATAGCAAAGGGAAGAAGCACAACGGAGTTTTCCCAAACGCAATGTACAAAGGGTAAACATTAATGATTATTTTTATATAGTATATCGAACGACGTTTTTCTTGACGGATTGGAAAATCAGAGTACACTCAATCTAAAATAGTTCCGAATTCTTCGCACACATCTCCTACCCTATTCGACTATTTCATTCCTATTTCTACTCACCATAGCCCATCCTCTCAGTTCCTCCCCATCCGCTCCTTCTCAATCGTTCCCTCACCATTCCCGTGCAATGCTCACCGTCTCTATCCTCCCCAATTCCTTCATATTCCCACGGCAAGAGCCTTCCCGCCCCCTCCAGCCGTCGCGTGAATAGGATGATCGAGGTAGTAATTGGACGGACCTGAAATGAGATTAGATGGCGCTACGACTCCCAATTGCACCACCTGTGACGTCCTATAGCCGGTCGAAGTGTTCCCTACGATCCCCTTTGGGAGGTTTCACGGAGATCAATTTACACTAATAGGCTTCTGATTGATCTTCTTTCACGTGGCGGGATAAACTCTCATAAAAACACGTGTTTACTGCCGAAAAAAATCAGTATTACGTCTTTCTATCAAAGTGCCAACTTAAACATAAAATGAAAGTATACCAAGACGATAGATCAATTGATGGAGATTCCAATCAATCGGTCCCGTTGAAAAATTAGTTAATCACTAAACTTAATTAACTTCGCCTGCGTAGCAAGCGTTTAACAAATAGATAATGCTTAGGGAAACGTTATTTTTTTAAACTGGTAATGTATATAATTTCCCGAAGTAATTAGATATTTATGAGTTCTAATAATAATCTAGGAGCAAGTAGGTGTGATTAGAAAAACCGTCACAATTAATAGCTATCCCTTCTTTCGTGAAGCATTAATTATATATGACTTATCGAATTATGAATTATGTATTACATGGCGGGATTAGGAATGTTAAAAGTAAGATGTGAGAAATTATTATTATCCGTAGTATGTACGATAAGTCACGGGGACTATCTGCGTAAATACGACTTTTTTCATTGCTGGAATTCACAATCGAGGAAACTAGTGAGGAAACTAGAAAAGCTTCATGGATAGTGCATTTTTATTATGCTGGGGTCGATAGGTTTTTATCCCCTCTATAAAATTCTATTATGCATTAAGTCGCTTCAATTAGGGTATTCCCTATGGGTATGGCTGTTTGAAGTTTGTTACTTACTAGGACTATAATTGTCATATAAATAGGTGCATCGTTCTTTCACAAAATCCTATGTTAGAATACGGAACCTTACCATACACACAACATTTGAAGAAATGTTTATGAATATCATTCTATAAAGATTATTCTTTATCGTTTTGTCTAGCTGAAACTAGCATAAGCCCAGGAAGAGAGATGAATATCTGATTATAAAAATGAAGATCGGCGGACAGGAGATAATAAACTCGGGTTAAGAGTTTCTAGCAACGAAGATCCCTACATCGAAGGCAAATTTGAAACCCTGGTGATATATTTTAAAAGGGCGCGGGCAGAACCGTAGGGAGTAGTCGGAAAAGAGCTCTCCACTGCGTATTTCGTCCTTCTTCCGGGAGTTAATTCACCGCGACAACGCCAGGTCTCTATTCATGACCTTTTACTCCTTCGCTCATTTTGAAAATATTGTTTAAATTAGTAAACACAGATTAAAAAGCAATTAAAAATGTATTTGGCAATTACATCAATCGACACTTTGTCTAGAATTATTTGCCTAATTCTTTTAAGAACTCGAACACTTTTGCAAGTGATATTGGACACGACATGCGCCTGTTACGACAAGGTAAATATTTTGGGGTGCAATTAGGCAATCTCTACTAGGTTTTTATTCCATACTTTGCACAGTTACATACATATGAGATAAAATTAACATACTTCTTTCTATTCTCTTTTTTCAATGAAGAATAGTTCTTTGTCAAGTTTATTTTAACTTTACCTAAAGTGCACAGTTAAATAAGGAACTATTTTAACTTTACTACTAAAATTTATAAATACAAGTTTAAATAAGTGTAAATATACTTTTAGAAAAGATCGATTGCTCATGGGTTTTTCATAAACTACAGTCGAATAAGTGTTCAAACCCAGCAAATATATTAACAGTGGCTGATGATATCCGAGATGTCACTTTCATGGCATGTTATCTCTATTTTTGGTCTTTTGAAAACCATCAAGTCACCATTTACGCTGATTTAGAAGCATATTTCGAAAGTAAACTGTCTTTAAGAGAAGATACTTATATGAACCACCAAAAAGTATTATATACTTCAAGATCTATATTCTTCGACGGTAAAATGAGGTGTTATTGAAGTTGAGATTAATAGAAATACATAAAATAAACAGCTGAAGTACATTTGCTATTTATACATATAAAGCGTCATGCATAAATATTCATGTTTGTTTTATCATTACTATTCATAATAATTTTTGTCAAAAGTACTTGGATGATAGAGATTTCTTCAGTAAAGGGGAATTGAGTGCAAAACTCACTGGCGATAGAAATTTATATTTCACTATGCTAATTCCATAGTTAAATAATAGGCCATAAGTATCTGGATTAATACAGTGAGAAAAACCAGGGGCAAATGAAAAACCAACGCTGAAACGAATAAACATTCAATTTTTTTGCATTTTTTGCAACCAAAGAAGTAAGATTATATTTATTTCACTAAACAAAAAACACAAAATAATTAGCCAGAACCCGGCAGTGAAATTTTTCTATGTATTTATATATTACTTAACAAAAACAAAACGTAGCGATTCTCTCAGTGAGTTCTTTCACTCCCCCTTTCAATGAGTTTCCCCAAAGTTGAGACCCAGTATAATCGCTTTCCCCACACCCGAAAATGCAAGACTAGTTATTTCATCGAAATCCTCGTGGACAAAAAAGTATGAGCAGACTGACTAACCATGATGCCCAGCGCAGTAATACAACTATGACAGCACTCTATTTATTCAACAAAACAAAACAAATAATTCAGAGGTTATCAATTCTCTCCTTCAGTAAGTTTTATCAAATTCGAGGTCTAACTAAATCGCTTTCTCGCACCCATAAACGTTATCTTCACCTTCATCAAAATCCTTAGTCCCATTTCCAAGATAAAAAAGAAATATTTAATAAAATTATTTTAATCAGTATGGAATGTGAGCATGTATGCCTAAACGTTAGTAGCAGCGCTTTTTTTATAAACTTGATACTACTAGGTTATTGTACACGAGAAGTTCATTGAGCTAAGTCTCATTTTTGGAAATATTCATCCGAAATTGAAAATTCAGTTACCTTTGATTTACGTTACGCCATGTACATTCCGCTTAGAGTGCTTTACGTCCATATTCGCCGAGATATTTATCATTTTGAGTTCTGTTTTCGTTTAGCTTGGAAAACTGTGACGTAGTAAAAGTGTTCAATTATTGCCCTTCGAAATCTGTATTCCACCCCTTAATTGAATTCTTCCAAAGATGAGACCTATCCCTCTCTCTGCTATAATGTTTATTCTCTTTCCATGCCCTACTCTAACAATGCATCTGATGCTGACATAAAAATATGCAAGGAAAAACCTCTCATATACTTTACTGTAAATACTCATTTAACCAATGTATGAAAGTAGGCAATGAATTTTTTTCTCCAACTTCATTTCCAAAACATAAATCTAGAAGAGAATAACAAGGATCAAACCAACAATTTCTCAATAATGGCTTCTTTCAGCATTTTCATTCTGCATATTGCGGTCACTACAAACATTAGAAATGGAAATGGGTAAATACCTAATACTAATCTTTGTCTTAAATTATTTAAAACGTCATTTCAGTATTTATGAAAATTAATCTGGAACATTAAATATCAGCGATGTACTTGCACGTCAACTTTACTAGTACTAATATTTTCATATACATTTTCTACATCACATTAGAAATAAATTAACTACATATTCAAGTTACCACGCTATTTACTTGTAGAAATGAAATAAAAATATGTCTTTGGCTATATATTAGAGCTGCACATCCCGGCTAATATCGGATTTCACACAAGCTTTAGTGGCGTTGACGTGCGAAATTATTCTTTTGTGAGATTATATTTCGGGATAGGTAGTTTATCACGGTACTTTAAAGACTAAGCCAATCACACTACGTCATGGATAAATTCTATTACTACTTATGTATAGTAAATTCCTGAATATAAGTAATAGACTTATGATCATAAAATCAGTAAGAAAAAAATGAAGAAAATAAAGTAAAAGGTCCGAGCGTTAATTCCTAAAATAAAAACTTGCATCAAAATATGAACTTTTCATGCCAAATAGTTCGAGTTCCAATGCAATAAATCACCATATACTAACACTAAAACACTGAAGCTCGTTTCACAGAAGGAAACAAATAAACCCAAATTTCATAACCTTTCTGACCAGAAAATGGCATTGTATGCCGATAAGAGTCTTACAAAAATGAATCGATAACCTCCTTTATTTTGTTTGTTATTTACTCAATCAAAATAAATGTGACTTTATCCCACTTACTTATCCTATTGCAACGTTAAATGAAATATAGCTTTAGCGAGTAGACTATCCTGTCATCAAATATCTGCTGGTAATGTCAGCCGAGAAGCGCAAGCTTCACATTTGCGCCGTGAAACTCGGCCACCCGCCGATAGGATAGCCCGCCGACTCTCCCTATAGTTTGTAGCGTCATTAGTCTCCTATATTTTTCTTCTAGAATCTAAAACTAATAATTCGAATGTTCATAGTCAAACAATGAAAATTCATAACTCAGATGACTCTAAATAATCGTTTTACTTAAATCCGCGAACGGCGAGAATTGGTTGTTTATTCCACAAAATTAAATCGAAATCATAAAACCTTTAACACATTGACATCAAAATCAGCTGCATACATTTCGTCTTTGATAAATATTACTTTTTTCTAGATAAAAATAATGGAGAAAAGTGAAATGACGTGTTTTCATTGTCATTTTCCTTCGCTTGTTCGATATTTAATATTTTATCGAAGCACTTTTAAATAAATGATACCAAGTAATAATTAAGATATAGATAAACCTGAAATGTGCATTAATTTTTAAGAGTGTTTGATAGAATCCAATTACACAGGCATATTTTAACAAACCTATTTTAAGAGAGAGTTTCAAACTCACTCAAAAATAATGACTGCCTTATTTCTTAGGCCAGCCACTCGTGTTATATCACAGTTTGAACCATTATTTATTTTGTCATTGTATCGGAATGAAAGATACTAAGCTTAAGCTTTTCTCTTCTATGAGTCAAAATGTGAAATTTTAGTTAGAGTGCACAATAATAAGATTCTCAAATGACATTTAACTAAATTTCTAATCAAACAGATT
The DNA here is from genome assembly GCA_002093875.1 of Calopteryx splendens. NCBI lineage: Eukaryota > Metazoa > Arthropoda > Insecta > Odonata > Calopterygidae > Calopteryx > Calopteryx splendens. The sequence continues at coordinate 90,100 of LYUA01000456.1, read as the reverse complement.
AATCGTGGTCTGTATGTACCTTCAATTGACGTTTTCTCTACTACAGCTTGTACAACTTCGCATTTTGTACATACACCAATATCATGAAACTAATTAAACTTTTTATTTACTTCAACCTGATCTATTAGGTACATGAGTGATGGAGCCTCTTAAATTGAATATACATACTTAGCTAACACATTTTCACATTTTTTTAGCTTTCATTTCACACCAGTTTTACTGCCTCCACCCGTAACTATATTCCTCATTCTAATATCTAGTAATTATTATTAACTATCACTAAATGAAAAACATACAACAAATTTTCTAGATTGAAATGAATAATGATGCGGAATTTATTCATTCTGATGGGTGAATTTGAGCCATAACGTTTTAGCTTGTTTAACTTGTTTTTATGGTCACAGGAAATTGCTTGCAACACAATTGATCTCAATTTACGCATGAAATCGACACCAACATTTTTCCATGAATTTTCTCGGAAAAAATTTTGACTAAATAAAATTCATGCTTAACGTAAAAAACTGTATCTTGGTAATAGTTTTACACACTTAAACTAAAAATATGCAAAGGGAGTGAAAACAGCGACCACGTTTTGACCATACAAAAACAAGTGATAACAGATTACTTATATACGCCTAGAATTCCTAAAGATACCCTGGCTGCACCAGCGTGGATTTATCCATCACTTCTCTTTCACCGCTAATCTAAAAACCCCGGTCTACTCCCGCCAGCGTTCCGCCTTGGGGCGACCGTCGTATGCCGCGGGTCTTAATGATGAAGGGGAGAGACTCACCCGTTAGATCCACGTCCCCAGACTGATGTTGTCCCCTTCCGTCCTCCGCGTGGACGAGCAACGGCAGGCCCCGGCGACGGGAAGGGGTGGCCGGCCTCGAGCCGAAACCCGCCCCGGAGTCCTCTGCCTGGGGCAACAGTGGGGAGGACGACGACCTCGGCGAACCGTTACTGCCGCTGCCGATCCCTTGCGGGAGTTGATGCGGCGGAGGAGGCGGCGGAGGGGGCGGCGGGGGCGGCGACGGCGTCTGCGGCGGCGTCGCGTGTGCAGACGAGGACGACGGCGACGAGGAGACGGACGTCGAGGGTGAGGAGGTGACGGAGGAGTTGGCGGACGAGGTGGCCGCCGCCACGGAGGAATGGTGGCCCTTGGGACCGGAGTGACGTCTCCGGTGCTGATGATGGCTGTGGTGTCCCGTCCCGATGCCGTTGGTCGCCGCCGCGGAGACCTCCATGCGGTCGGCCGATGGGCTTGCGAGACTCCCTCCCTCCTTCGGGGGATGCCTCTCCCGGGGAGGATCTACCAGTGGGTCCTCGGGGGGAGAGTGCGGGGGATCGGTGGCGTCGACGGTCCTGCGCACCACCAGACGCCAGTCACCAGTGCCAGGTGAGGGACTCTGGAGAGGCGGTCGACGTGAGATAGCGGGTGCGGGGCCGACGGAGCGTCTTCGGTGCTGGAACACCGGACGAGGGCCGCGCCAGCTTGCTCTCCGAAAGGGTCGGCACGGATTAAGCGCTAAGGTCGTAGTCGGTCTCCGGTAGGTGAAGTGCTTCAAGTGTTGGTCTCTCTGCTGGTCCCGCTTGTTTTCCTTCCCATCTGCCTTCCTCCTCCCTCTCTCTCTCTCTCGCTCGCTCGCTCGCGGTAAGCCGATGGGAGGGAGGGTGGGAGACGAGGAGGATGTAGTGTCGCGGTGGGGTGGGTGGGGCGAAGGAGGGTGGGGGGAGA
>LYUA01000455.1:435275-447132 GCA_002093875.1 Calopteryx splendens | reverse complement strand
TCCCGCCCCCCAATGATTCACCCGCTTCCCCTCCGCCCCATTCCTTCTCCTCGCTTCACCCCTTTCCTGGGGATGGCGAATCTGCGTAGTTATACTTATTTCTCTCTCCCGTGTTTTCCTCGCGTCGTTGGGGGAAGGATAGGATTCGAGTCTCGGAGCCGGGTGGTTGCATATTTTTTCTTAAAAAATTGTTAAAATGGGAGGTGCATTTCAAGAGGTCTGCAGGATGCATGAGAGGTGCACGCCATTTTATCGCAATTTTGAACCCCACAAATTTAATAGGGATTGACTACTTCTTATAATTCATCGAATTGAAAGCAAAACTCTAAATGGAATTTGAATCGTATTTATGCACTCAAAAATATAATCAGAATTGTTGTCGAGGCAGCAACGTTGAAGTCAACTCAAATAACCTGAGATAATAAAAAAAAATTACTTGCATGCATTACTGATCTCCTAAATGCTCGAAGCAAGCAAAGGAAACAAATACTCTGAATAATCCGTCCGATCCGAGCGATTTGCTCGAATTGATCGAACTCATTTGAATGGCGACTAAGACAACGGCTACTCTATCACAAATATTGATACTTTCACTGAGGCCGATAGAGAACTCGTATAGGAATAGGCATGACAGACATAATAGTCGATATTCCAAGTGCACTCGCAGATGAGTCGACTCTTATGTGTAATTACCGATGACAACATCTACTGAATTCTATTTTTTGCATACTTTACTTCTAATAATGATAAAAATATTGATTGATGTAAACTATAAGGGTTTTAAGAAGATATTGATCTGATATTTTGATCATATCGTCGGGGGTCATTCGTAGATGTGGTTGGCTGGAGACGAGGGGGGAGTATTATGGAATGTACTATGTACCATGGGCTCGACATTCGGGTGTCAAGTCTCACGCAGCCTATTCATAAAGGTTCCATTTAATGTTTTTGTGGTTCGCGATACGAGATGCTAACATAAAATTTTTCTTTCATATCTAAGAGAATAATTTCGTGATATTTTCTGTACGTCTCACGGTTCCATATTTCGGCACTGGAGGAAGCGCTGGATGCCACTTAAAATTTACCAGAATCAAAGATCCCAGTGATAGGAGCTTAAGGAGTCGAAGGACTCCTAGAATTTGAACCTCGGCTTAAAAGCGAATAACCAGTTGTGCTCGAACCAGAGGACAAAATACAATTCAGCGAAACTTTCAACAGCGCTCACCCCATGTAACATCTCGGGTACTCACTGCCACCCCATACGACCAGTGTTGCGCATTTAATGAACGGTTCTCGAACATTACATTATCAACCTGGTAATTAGGCGGGGCGTGCTCGACTGGAGCCGGAGAAAATGTAGGTTCGAGACGGCGGTAGAAGGAGGAGAAAGACAATTTTACGAAAACGGGAGGTGTGGAATAATGACACGGAGGGTAAAAGGAAGAAGGGGAGAGGAGGATGATGAAGGAAGAGGGAAGGACGGGAAATGGGCGACAAGATATATATTCCGTGGAGGTAGTACAGGCGGTAGAGAAAGAGAGAGAGGAGGGTCGTTCTGAGCCCCCAAGGAAATAAACGACGCTTGGGAATGGATTGGATTCGAGTTGTAAGGGGGCGTGATGCCTGCGGGTGGTTGGAGGAGAGGTTGGAGGAGGAGAGCGGGAGGATGCGATTGCTTCCCATCGGATGCGATATAATCCGAAAGATTTCTGATTTCGAAGGAGAGGAATTTTTCTTAAGACTTTTCACCCCGTTGCACAACCTATCTAGCCAAGAATCCAGGAAGGGCCATTAAGAGCTGCAACAATGTGTCTAGGGAGCAGGGGACACTGCGAACCGAGGATCGTAGCACTTTATCCTCGTCCACTAGAACGTCGAGCAGGTTACAAATACTTTAATAGATCCTAGATGCATGTGCATGTGTTTTAAGTAGACACTACCCCCATTACACCAGTTGTGTTTGCTAAAATGCATGAATCTGAATGGTCACGGAGGCAAAACGTTTCCCCATCCCTGGGCTTCGCAGAAACCATGCCTACTTCATATTTATGCTTGTGCTTGCTGTTCAATTTGCCTTATTGGTATTTAATTCGTGAACTTTGTGTGTTAAGTGAACTCTGTAATAATCAATGTGACTCGTAGATGCTAGAGACTGATTACGTATAATACTAGACATAATGTAAAAATAATTCAATTTTGTAATCTTAAATTATTTTTGGATATTCTAGATTTCTCAAACACAAACGATCCTATGAAAAGGTTTTCTCACATTGGGCAATTTGTAAAGGAGTAAGGGTGAAAATCTAACCTTTTTCGGTCACGGTCGAAATGAACTTCCGGAAGTGGGGTAGGAAACTTTTGTTGCGACTCCAACTCAAGATCTCGGTAGTTTTACAAGTGCGAATGACTTAATTATTACTTGCACTGCATGTTATTAGAAGTACAGAGTTATTCCCCAAAGAATAGTGAATTCTATCATACATTTATTACCGTTTTTCGATATGCCAGAAAAAACAGCGTGGAATGAATGTCGACAACTATGGCCCTTGCACCAAATCATTACACATCCGAACCGTCCCCACGAAATAAAACAATGCACTTGGAATTTTTCACTGTAGTGAATTAATAAATACATCTTGCAATCGGTAGTTGGGAAGTTACAACTAATAATTGTAGATAAAACCGGAATTTTCAGAAAAAATATTGATCCTATAGAACTTGGATGTAAAATAGGGGGTCTGAGAAGAGCTGGATAAGTAGAAAAGATGTGAGATCTGTCTTTAACAAGTGCTTATTCTTTTATTATAGCTAATCTTGATAAATATAATCACTCCCGTCTGGAATATGTATAGCAAAGCCGTTAACAGGAACTAATAATGTAAGTCACATGACCACTGGATTGCCACTCATAATGTCATAGTAAAATGAAGAGTCATTTGAACTATAATATGCTATACACCTGCGAAACTGGAGGGATAATTTATCAAAGTCGCAATTTTAGACAAAAAAATTATATTTTTATAATAGCGTCCGTTCCTTCTTCGCCAACATTCTTCTGGAAAAACGTATTAATTATTTTGCTTAAAACATTGATTGTAAAGATATTGAAAGTCGTGAGGACAATATTTCCATTATAAATTGCCTCACCGACGTTTAAACTATTAAGGTATCAGGCGTATATTTATTACAGATTCTATATTAAAGAACATGTTAAAATTCGGAATTAAATTGCACTTCATTCACAGTTCACACTAGTCAAATAAAATTACTTTTGGGTTACCTATTCTGCGACCGCAAATGAAAAGGGGACCCAATATTAACTTTTCAACCAATGCGCCGATAACACTTCATAAAATAATTTAAGGGATAGGTGCCTCAATGTAAAAGGATGAAAAAATACACAATTGAACGATTTTTAGACATAAGTTTCGCATACAATTACCAGGATGACCGTACCCTGTACGGGACTTCGGTGACCCATCCATAGACACATTTTTTGAAAGAGCAAAGTGCTAAATGGTTCAATATTAACGAGAAATTGGAAGTCATAACCATAACAACAAAAATATAAAAATAATATAAAATCGACGATAAACGAGTTTTTTTTCTATCTTCCATCCTAGTGATCAAATAACACCAGATGTGTGCTCTAATTTAAAAACATCACTGACGTGAAAAATACATCTTTTTCAATATCAATGTTTAAATGCATTCACAAATGATGATATTCTCACCAGGTTGCTCCATTGCGAATCCAGTGTCAACTTAATTCAAAGTAAATATTGAAAAAAGCAAAATACACTGTAAATGCTTGTATTTTAAAATGTTTCATACTTAAGGTGGTCTTTTATCCAATAAATGTTTTTTTAAATCTCTTCATTTGTGGTTGAGACAGAGATACATTGGTTACTTCCATCAAAAAGTAGACATTTCGCGAATTTGTTCGAAAATTCTTCTTTAAAATGCCATATTTTTAATCTAATTCTACATCTACGGGGCACCCTTCAAGCCGCCTGAAAGACCCGTGGCTGATGGTGTCTTTTAGGACACCGACCTTACAAAGAAACCTATAATTATGGAATGATATAAGATCAACTAATACTTGTTTATTGCGACTGCTGTTTAATGCCGCGTTTACGCTACTAGCTCTCTACGCTGGTGAGTCATACGGTAGTCGAAAGTTTTCCGGACGTACGTAAGTCGCCACTAACCATAATAAAGTTTTCAACCACGATTGTGAAACTATGGTTGGCGCTAGTTACTGGCTTCTGAGTGCACATGAACGGAAGTAAGTTGAAAAGGACAGTTTCAACGTAAAAATCGCAATTGGTATTGGATTACGTCCAATTGGTAATGGACGTAAATATTTACAAATCCACCCGCCAAAGCCCCCTTTTGCCCCAAAATCTCCATCGTACGTATGAACTCGCAAATCTACTTAAACTTCTTTACTGCCGGTTGCGCGTCCTTATATCCATTTGCCCATCCACTATTCGTAAACCCTTCACCAGAGGTCGCGAACTTCTATGACAGTCGCATATTATCGAAAGTTAGTTATGGCGGCCATTTTAACCATTGTTCAACCCTAGTAATGTGAACCCGGGATACCTTATAGGCTCATGGGCTCTGTAGTTACTTCTATTTTAACATATTTTAAACTCCAAGACTCTTTAATCATTTTTTTATTCCAGGAAATCTTCCAATTCTTCCTGTTACGTATTACATAACTTTTCTGATCTATTTCCTTAGATATTTCTATGTTATATTTCAACTTTCTTTGAAAATTGTCAGAAATCCAAACTTTTATGTTGAAAATTTTGCCATGGTACAATAAACAGCTTTGGGGGATTACAGAAGATATTAGCTACTCTATAATTTTTGTTAGTAATCTATTGAGATAACTTGCATGAGAAATATGGGCAAAATACATAACATAACATAACATTTACTAGGATACTAAAAAAGCCTACACATAATATGAGTAACTAAATATCAAATAAAACAAAATTTTAATCATGTAAACATTTTGCTGAGAGTAAATATTTCCTTTGCAACTAATTTGTTTTAATTATTCTATTTTTAAATTAAGCTATTAGTCATAAGTCAAATACAAAATAATTTTAGCCCGCATCTAAAGAATTATGTAATTAGGTCACGACAAAGCTCGGCTTTCTGTGATAGCATGCGAGCATAATAATTAATATCATCACCAATATGTATTAAAATCTTAGAAAACCGTAAAACCTGAGAAAATATTGTGAATTTTTGCAAGTATTTTTTCTTAGTTCCAGAAATGTGTTGTGTTCTAGGCCTTTTCGTCTCTAAAATCAATGTTTCAGGCATAATAAATAGAATCGAATAAGAGGGATATCACACTGCAACTTTTAATGATTCCTATGGATGAAAATTCATATGAAAATGGAAGATAAAGGAATACAACGATTTACTCACGTCGAGTTCGTCATGTTTCAACGCTTGACCTAAGGGCACGATAGTAAATTATACGAATACTTATATTAATAGCTGATTGTGACACTCATCTGCTATTCAGGATTATAAAGGTGACCTTACATACTCATTTTTAAATCGCATAAACCATGAATAAACAAAAATCTACTTGTGTAAGAGTTAAAGTGGATCGAAGTGATGGAAAGGAGTTAAATTTGAAAAGCGTAGATTTTGGGCAGTGATAAATTATCTTTCCGCGAAACAAATTTGAAGCAATAATTCGTTCGTTATTTATTACTGCATTTTTCAGATAAAAAAAGCAAATCGAGTAGAAATACCAGCCTATTCGTGCCACATTAATTGCTGGAACACTCGAACAACCCAAAAATTCGGTTAAAACCGTTGACAGCTAAAATACATTTTCATGGGTATGCATGTGATCAATTAAGAGTTGATTTCCGCCAAAAAGGCTAATTTTTAAGATTAATGTAATGAAAACAAAACCTCAATATGGCGAATTATGCGTTCATATATCATTGCAAAGTTATGCCTTCAAAAATATTTGAATGGCTGCCTATCGAGTGATGATCAAGTTTTCAGTTTCAACTAAATATTTTGTAGCCTTATCATCGACATCCCGTGAAAAAAGACTCTAATCCAGAAACACAATCAAGAAGCATATACTCTTTGGTATCTTTGATATACTTGAGAGTGGCAAAACCCCTTCCGACTGGCACGTCTTTTCATTCCGACTTGTGAATACGATGGCTACAATAATGACGCTCTGAATTAAATGAGAGTGATAAAGATATAAAGTGAGAAAAACATGAGAAGAGAGGAAGAGGTAGAGATTAAAAGAGGAAAACAGGAAACTAGGTGCCCCCTATGCATGAAAAATTATGCGGGAAAAATATTATCAAATATATGTTTATACATTTGGGAATAAATTCACAATCCAAAAATCACTCGCCGACAGTGTCACGAAGCAGGTTCGAGTACCGATTCAGGCGAATGATTTTTGTATTGCGAATTATTTCGCATCTTTACATGCAACAATGGGTCATTCCCTAAAATTTACTTTTCATCTTTTAGATGAGCTAACATGCTAGCAGCATATTATGTATGCGGTATAACTGAGAATAATTATTGGTTAACTCTATTTGTACGTTAGATATACCTTATAATTATCCATTTTCAAATATTAACGACTGGAGCGTATTGGATCCGGCCGAGATTCGTGACATTACGATGGTTCTCCACAATATAGGTTAATTGTATTGATAAATAAAGTTTTATGCAAAATGTAGTGCCATAGGAATATTTTCAAGCCTGTGAGGTTAGATACATAGTTCTTTTCGTCGCCAAAGCTGTATGAAACTGTTTTCTTTCGGGTGGTAAGCAACACTATATGCTACTATAAATTATTAATCTTTGATGCTGGGAACATTTTAAAACCATGAGCATTCGGCATACGCAACTCCGATCATGGCAGTTGTTGAAAATAGAATTAACAGTCTAAGGAATTCGTGGATAAAAAATAAAGTTGGATTAATGAACAAGCAGAGGCATAAAAGAGGCTTTTTTGACCCATAAAACTTGGATAAAAAATGCAAAATAATATAGGCTCTTAGCAAAGTGGCTCATTGAAATATATTGGATTTCAATTCTATTGGAAAAAGCATTAACTAGCAGCCTAAATAACGGACTTATCTTGAAATTAGAAAAAAAAACTTCAGGAAAGCATGAATAAGAAGCATATTCATTTTGAGTACGATGCATAAGGAACAGCAGCAGAGAAAATTTTTAAAGGGTTGAAAATGCGAAGGTATAGGGTAATAATAAAGTTCAAATGAAAGATTGAGTGACAAAAAATTGAGACAAAGAAAGAAGTTATTGGAAAACACTGAAATGACAAAGGAACGGACTTATCTGGCGCATGGGACTATTTCTGGTTTTTATTCGTGGAAATATTTTATCATATGTGAAGGTAAGCAATACAGTAAAGAACATTGGTTTATACACTTACAATTTAACATACAAAAATTATTTCGTCACACGGTAGAACATACACGGGATTGAGATCACCTTATACCTGAAAACAATACCCTTGTTATGAAACAATTAAATTGAAACGATGAGTTCATTCATTTAATCGCTGACCTTCCCACACAGGATTTATTTTAAGGGTCTATTGTTTTAAATAGATTCAGGTTTTACTTCTGGAATACATTCCATATTCTCGAAATGAAAACATATCACTTATTATTTTTAACTCTGAGTACCGACCTTGATGCTTGATACCGACCATGCTTTCAAAAATTCACTATCATTTTTGCAGTGATCTGTAAAAAATGGAAGTGATATGTTGAAAATAGCATTAATCTGTTGAAGCCAAGATCGTTACGACGGAATAAGTGTGCAACATACCTAAGCAGTGTTTTTTTTCAATTTCGAGTACTATTGCTTGTTAACGATAGTAATGGAAAGCAAATTTGATTGAACAATTACTTGGGAAGAACATCTATGAAATAAATGAAACAGAAAAAAATACATGACAACAAAGAAATAAAAAAACATGAACATATGAGCTGTTAGGAGTTACAGAAAATTAATCCAAAGATTTATGATTACGACGATGCTGTCGTTTTTAACCCGCCAATATTTGTGCGCGTACTGTAATCGTAGATACACATCGAATTCCAATCGGCATCATATCGATTATTGCACCAACACCTTGGGATAAGGTTTTGCATACGGATAGATTTTCGTTCGTCGCCGAACCCCCACCACGGGCACGGATGGTGCGCGAAATTTCATTAAGGGCGGGCTGCCGGGGCTTCCTTTTCACGAAGCGTGCCGGGGCACGCGTGGGCCTTTTAATTAGGGCGAACGTGATTAGGTTGCCTTTCGCGAGATTGATTCGTCAATTGATGGGAGGTGAGCGCGGGAATGGCCGTGTGCACATGCAAAAGCACACCCACCCACATTGACCACATAAAGACAGTTCACACTGGACGCGGATGCCGTGAGCACCAATCACGTATCGTTTCAGTTCCAATTTCGCACTTCCACCTCATCCTCATCATTATCCCATCAACATCCTCCCCACCCTCCTCTCCCCCATCTCGTAGCAAACCTCCTGAACTGACAACCTCCTCTCTCGCCTTTGTCCCTTCGTCCCTTGTACTGACCCTGCTGTTCTCCCCGAGCGTTCGAACTCGGCGCAGTGCAAATAAGTGCCGAAGCCCGATGCCTACTCGCCCAAAAACTTTACAGAATCGAACGTCTCCTTGTTTGATCACGACTGCTTGCAAGCCCAATTTCTCAATTCGCTGATTTCGCGATCTCCCCATCGGACCACGGACTTCTCCAGTGCACTCTTTTTCATAGTGGTGCACGTGTTAACTTAGAATAAACTCTGGGAATAAAGGAAACCGGATGACAACACGGGAAAACGTTACCAGCTCTCAGTGCCGAGGGAGCGAAATTCGACTGTCAGCACGCGGACGACAAAATTGGTAGTTATAGGGAGCGTGTCGTTTTCAATTCGTTTTGCTTTTTTTCCTCCTGCTCCAATTCCAATCATTTACTATTAGTTTAACTAACTATCCAGTTTGGAGGCATTCTGTTATGGTCTCATTTAAAATTCAGGCCCAAAAATGAATTCGTAGTTATTATCGGTTTAGGGTTAAAAAAAACGCGTTGCGCGTGCAACCTAAATAAAAACATTCATATTTCCAAAAATTGCAAACAAGTGGATTTTAGGCGTGACATTCACATCACAATTTTTTCGGTTAACAAATTGACTGCTACTCGAATTTGGTTACTATGCAGACTCAATAATGAAGTTACCTTGCTTCCCGGTTTATAATGACATTAAATATGTTTCACGCACAAGTCACGTAAAATATATTACAAAAGATAACGACGAAGGGATTTAGACGGTAACAACAAGGGAATAATTGACATCACCTCAGTAGGATGCTTCTCCGTAATAAGTGGCGGATGACACATTTCATGAAAAGCCTTGAAAGTAAAACAATTAAAAATTTTCTCCTCAAAAAACCATAATTGAACTCGTCAGCTAGATTAGAACAGAGACAATGAACGACGATATTTGAACCATTGTAAATATCCTTTTATTTGAAATGCGTCTCTTATTGTCATTTCCTTTATTCCAAAATTTATTCTATGTTACTTATATATATACTAAAATTACTTAGAAATATTTCTTGGTACCATGCATAAGTAGATAGATTATAATTTGAACTCACTCTTGTTTAGATAATTAACTTTTTGGCAATTCACAAAAATAATTACACTTAATTTTCCTAGCAGTTATACTCTAATGGTAATTTTCTCTCTGTAGCGTCACATTTATTGAACCTGGACCGTAAACACAAAATGAACAGGATTTTGAACCATTTTACATATCCAAACAGTGCGAGGATCGTGAGTCAGAAAGCTTTAGCGGCTTGCACATAAATCATGATTTGGTCGAGCTTAATTCCGTGGTCATCCGCGCATGCAAAGTAACTGCGCCTTGATGCTCATAGAACAGAAGGACGGTAGCAAGTATCGCGAGCAAACAGGCATTCGTCTGCATAACAGAATAATACACGGCGTCCCTTCAGTGTAGACCCAAAGAACGCGCGTAAGCAGATGAGAAACGCCATGATGTTGCTCTTTGCACTGCAACATGGCTGAAATATTCGCAGTCAATGAGCAAGAGGGAACCAGATCTTCGCCATTAGGTGTACATTACCTATAAGCTTACGATGTCATAAAACGTTGGCCGAGGAAAATTTCAGTATGAACCACGATTCTTTCTTCCGCTGTTATTCACTTTCAAAGGTTGATTTCAAAAGGCTCAGATGGAATAATGTGGTGAGTTGGCATAAATCCTTGAAATCCCTTGAAATTAACGACGAGTTCTTATCTTTTTTCGAACATATGCCATAAGCCGTACTACTAACCTCGATGCATGATATTAATTATTCCATTCACAAGTAAGTGGATAGTTTAAAGTTTGACAGTTTTAACAAAGTATGGAGTAGTAATAACGATAAGTAAAAAGGAAAATTTTTTTATTGAATAAATAAAAAATGCTCATGAGTTCGCATACCTATTGCTTACCGTATTGAGATGTCTCGAATCAGATGTCTAGCATATTGTCCCACACCTTCGAAAATGTATAAAGAAACAGAAACAACTAGCTACATTCTGCAACCATTTTGATTAATGCCGCAATCACTCCCACGGTTTCACACGTTGCCCACACTCCATTCATGGATTCAAGCCAATCTTCACCAAAACATCCATTTTGTATGTTCTCGAATCTTCTATCAATGATCCTTAAATACTAATTCCGACGAATAAAGGACTAAAACTTCCATACTGAATTTCCCAAATGCAACGTCTTGATTATTATTTTAAATTGGTATCAAAACTGATTTACGAATAAATTCTTCTTTCAAACTCCTTCCGCTTCAATAAAAAAGGGTTTGAAGGTGTATAAGGCGTCGGCATTAGTCGATTCGTAACGAATGGTACGAGAATGCTGACGGTTTAATGTCTATATACAATTAAATATGGTAAAGATTGTTTTGATCAACTACTAATCTGAAGAGTGGTCTCATCCATACGAACGAAATTAGTTCAAGTATAAGCAATATATATTATTTCCATTGGAAATGAGTAATAAACAATTATTCAGGTCGGGGATACAGATCCTGGATATAGCAAATATCTTCCCTGAAATTTACTTATCCTATGTGTTCTTCTCCATATATTTCCAATCATATTTTACCTATAACCTGTCTCAATGATATATTTAACTATCAAGGCGTAGTTACCATACATATATATATATATACATATAAGAGCCCAGGAAAGGACCTCATATACCGCGTCATTCCTCCGCGCCAGTTGTCTTGCTAAGTCCCTAAAATTTGGTAAACGAGGATTGCAAGAGATAGAGATGGAGGATAAGATAGAGGGACGTGGAATATAGATGGAATTCGATTTGAATTTACGACTTCATTACGTCCGTTAATACTTCACCTCCCGTTCGATATTTTGCGATTAATTACCCTTCGCTGTATTTTTTAAATTTAAAATCCCCCAGCCAGGCAGTAATGACGACGCAGGCCAGGCGGGCAGCTCACCCTCTCGCGCGCGGGCGCTATGTGAGGGGGCTATGCGCGGACAAGAGCTTTCCACGTCGACGACAGCTGGAAGAGATGCCAGAGAGAGAGAGAGAGAGATATAGGAAAGGATAGGCATTGGAGAGAGGAGAGAATGGGAAAAGGGTGGTGCTTCCGGAATCCGGCGGGCGGTCGGTCGGAAGGGAAAAGGGTGAGGAGGGAAGGCTGAAGCTATTGGGGCGAGGATGAGGAGAGAAGGGAGG
>LYUA01000455.1:311036-323613 GCA_002093875.1 Calopteryx splendens | reverse complement strand
ACGCCCAAAACTGAGTTACCGTCGGGCGACTCACGTTACGTAATAGCCCCCATGGCGAAAGTGATACTGTGACTATTTCGACTGGCAACCCAAGGGTTCCTGTTCTTATCTCAGCGGTTTTCAGTAGAATTCCTTTTCTTAATTTTGAATTAAGTGTGGTGATGGAAAGTAAAACTATGATGCCCATTGATTACTTGCGTAAAAATTAAACCTAATACCGGTGCCCTGATTCTTCCCCATGAGCCTATGACTTATGTGTTCGTTTCGGTCTTGTGTGTTCATTTATAATGACATCTCTCTCTAAAATCTTACTCCATGACCGTCCTCCCTTAATAACCACTACAAGTAATATTTTTTCATTCCAATTTACAAGGTTCACCTGAGCTGCACACGCACTGTGAATGTCTATCTACCATGAGGGTTTGCTACATTGGGTTGCTCTTAATTGTAACCATAAATCATTCATGCTGCAAAGAAGATGATATTCTGCAAGCGGATGAGGGAAATTATTCCGTTTCTAAAAGATCAAGAATACGTATACAAGGTAATATACTAGAGTAGTTTATCCATTCGGAGTGAAAGTGCCTGATGCATCATATTATGCAATAAAGCACCAACAAGGTACTCTTGTAATATGTAATTCTGAATTAAAACGACTAAACTCTTGAAATGTAACCACATCCTTTGGCTGGAGTATAAAATTGAGTACTACTACTAAGGAATTACAATCATAAATGAAATTTACTGGTTCCGGCTTCACTTCGTTGGTTTAAAATATTAATTTTTCAATAAATGATGGAATAATGTTTTATATTTATTAAAAATGAAAATCATATAATATTTACCAAAACCTAAAATTTCATCAATTTGGTGTTCTTGACTACTTAGTAATAGTATTTTTCTATTTCAGATTCGGAGCCGTATCAATTGTTACACGAAAAATTAAGCGCAGCTCTGAACAATGATCAGAACTGCTACGAACGTAAGTAATACGTAAATATAACAAAAAATCAGAGAGCATAACAAATTTTAGCATCGGTGTAAGTGGAAACGATCATTATAGTTAAAGATTAGCTAAAGTAGTTATAACAATTAGCTAGATTACGAATAGGCCTGATCACTCACTCGAGGAACTCAAATCGAGGCAATCACTAGTCTCTTATTTATACCTTCGCAGCTAATCAAAGATTAATAATTTTTAATTCTTTTCAATCATAAAATTATAGTAGTTACAAGAAATAATGAGGTTATGAAAGTTAAATACGGGATAAAATTTATAAAATTACATAAGTTTGCATGCATATGATACCTTTAAACCATAAAAGTCTGACTTGCCAACAGATAGCGTCTGATTAACATATATAGTCTGATTCTATAGGTATATTCAAACTAACAATTTGAATAGCTTTCTAAACATAAGCAACAGATTACAAATATCGTGCCTAACCAATAATAAATACTGCTTTCATAGTTCTAAGCGGATAATTTATTCCTATTAGTATAAAATTATTACAACCAATTTGTTTTAAAATATTGACTGAAAGATTGCATCAAATTTAGTGTTTTATTAAAACTCCAAATAATCAAGCGTCTAGTTGTACCATAATAAGAATCGAAAATTACTGTCACAGACTACTTTATATATTTATATCCTATAAAAATATGTTTTTTGTACCGTATATTCTCTGCGAATATTGCAACCATTAAAATGTTGCTCTAAATATTGGAGTGCAGGAATTAAAATACATGAAAGCATATTTTTTTGTGGATTGGGATAGGAATGCTTGATCAACGTAATTTAATCTCTACAGGTAAGGAAAAGTCGATACCTCTCAAGTACCGTGAAGATTTGGAAGCTGATCTGAGAACATTAGGAACTGAAATACCGGTGGACTATGTCATCGTTCGGGCCTCGAAAGAAAACTGCTCTTATGAAAAGGAGTGCGTGAAATTAATCCAGTTATTAAGAAAGCGAGCACATCACAAAGGCTGCGAGCCAGTGGACAACTTCTACGTCGGGGGTGATGGATACGTGTACGAGGGTAGAGGTTGGGGCATGGCGCCGTACTGGGAGTTGAACGGTTTGAGACGCAATGCAATCACGGTACAATTCTGCGGTGAGTACATGAAAAACGTTCCACCGCCACGTGTTATGGAGGCCTTTCGATCAACTCTCCAGGTAGGCGTGTGGCTTGGTAAGGTCTCCAAAAATTTTAAAATCACGTCCATGCGAGATCTATTCAACAATAACGCCTACTTGGGAGAAAAACTGGACGAACAACTCATGACTTGGGGCAACTGGGTAAACGCCACTTTCTTCTCTTCCCTGTGGGAATACACGATCCCGAAATGCCTCACGTTTGTGTTCAGAAGCCAATGGAATGCTTCGGAGCCACTGAAGGAATTAATCCCGAGGACTCAGCCAGTCGGGTATATTATGATAAGCGACGGAGGGGAGCGGTGCCACAATCGATCAGAATGCACTTCGTGGATGAAAACGGAGCAAACGATATACAGGGAGCAGTATGGGGACCTTCTCCATAACTTTTACATCGGAGAAGAAGGCGAGATTTATGAGGGGCGCGGGTGGGACGTTGCCCCACACTGGGAACTGTCTAATATTAAAAACGGCATCTTGAGTATCAAACTGGTTGGATCCTCCGAGCCGAAGCCCCCATCCGAGCTCGCCATAAACTCACTCAAGCTCCTGGTCCAAACCGGAGTGCAGCTGGGGAAAATATCTCCAGGATACCTGCTATTTTCTTTGCGTCAAGTGTACCACGAAATAAATCTCACGGGTGATACTCTTTACCGCATTGCGAAGGGATGGGTTCCCCGATGGATAAACAGCAGTTCCAACTCCACGAACGGAGTGGACAGACCGCAACTATCACCATTTATCAGCACATCGGATCGTCGCGGTAATTTTCCCTCCATGGGGAGTCTCGGCAGCACAGCCCCCGTTGACTACGTCATCGTTTACGACGGCAACGACAGATGCTTTACTCGCCATGAGTGCACAGAGTGGATGAAGGAAGAAGAGAAATACAGAAGCCATTATGGGAACCTTCTGGACAATTTTTACATCGGTGAGGATGGCAGCATATACGAAGGGCGGGGATGGAGACGGTTTTCTGAGTTGCGCTCGTTATTTCCCGGAATATCTTTCATTACGGTCAAGTTCATGGGGAACTTTGAAAAAGACAAACCCTTGTGGTTGGCATTAACCGCATTTAATGCTCTCCTCAAAACTGGAATTGATTCAGGCATGATTTCGCGAAACCACAAACTAATTACCCTCCGACAAACCTACTCAACTGAATCACATTCCCAGCCCAATAGTCTCGAGAGCATTTTAAAGCAAATGAAACCTTGGTCGAACAAGATAACAATGAACGTCAATGGAAGCACCCCTCTGTATAGAAATTTGATATTTCCCCTAAATCGCTGGCTTACCACACCCCTTCCACATTTTCCCAAACTGAAACATCCTATCAAATACGTGGTAGTGGGGAGCGTAGGTCAACGTTGCTTCACGGGAGCCACATGCATGGCCGAGATGAAAAAACAGAATAGTTTCAACTTAAAAAGTGTTTCGGGTAATTTTTACATCGGAGAATGCGGCTGGACATACGAGGGCAGGGGATGGGAAGGCGCATCTCAATTGAATGTTCAAGAAAGAGATCACAATTTCCTCTTCGTCATGTTCCTCGGTAGTTTCGATAGCGCTCTTCCTTCCTCGATCGCCATGTACGGATTTCACCACCTCATGGAATTTGGTGTGAGCGCGGGAAAACTCGCGCCTGACTACAGAATCGTTTCCATCCGTCAAATTTTCCGTGACGCGAAAAATCCTCGCGACATGCTGTCGGAGGGCATTAAATCGTGGAACCAATGGTCCGAAAGCGTTCCCTATTCTTCCGGCGAGGATCATTCCCCATCGGGGGATTCCATATACGTATCCCGAGGAAATTGGAACGCGGTGGCTTGGACACCTTCTCCAAAGTTGAACACCGACATCCACCGCGTTTTCGTTCGGAGCGTTGGTAAACGTTGCTTCACGCATGATGAGTGCACATCGGTCGTCAGGGGCGAACGGAACAAATCCTTAACCCAGATCCATTCGGATAGGTTCATCATGGAAAATTTTTACGTGGGAGAAGACGGTCACGTATACGAGGGGAGGGGATGGGATGCCAGACCTCCTTGGATGTGGGCATCACGCGGCACGGCTCTCGTGACGGTGGCCTTCCTCGGGGATTTCGAGAAAGATCTTCCCTCCCCCAGGGCTGTGTTTGCCTTCAAGTACCTGATGAATTTGGGAATGTATATGGGATTTATCAGAAGCCCTTACAGACTAGAGTCGCTGAAAACTATCTGTGCGGGTGAGGGCATTTTAGGGAACGCCCTTGATCAAGAGATAAAGTCGTGGGAAAATTGGAGTCCATCTTCTCTGACCACTTGCCCTGACGACGCGATACCAACCCAAAAGGAATGATTTAACTACTCTATCCATGTGCAGTAAGGGCCAAGGCGCATTGTGGTGTAAAAGTTTCATCTCGAATACAAGAGTGTATATTTAACTCAAACAGCCAACTTAGTGAAAAACTTCCGTATCAATATTAAATTGCAGGGTAATATATTTCAGGTAGATAGACGTTTTACCCTTTATTCAAATCAACTAATTCATCGAGACCACGGACTTAGAATAAATTAAGACTAAGAACAAAGTCAAATCCTCTTAAAATATATCCATCAAAATGTTAAATAAATGCTATTTTAACTTTTAAAAATTCAGAATTTTCTAATTTTAAGTGCACTCTACCGATTGACGATAGCAAAATGGAATCTTGCCACGCCCTTTTCTATGGAAACAGTCATAGAAAACAACGATTTTATTCGTGCTGTTATAACTGTTAGCCTCCAAAAGAACTTCAAATGTAGATTAAAATTTCGCATTGATGGAAAACTGACATCATTTGAGTAGTTTTTTTGGAGTAATTATATTTATAAATAACTGCACCTCGCCAACTTTTTTAAATTGTATTTATTAAGTTGTGCAACAAGGTATAGGAAATTTTGTGCCCACAAGAGAGTAGCGCCACTGTGGAATTTTCATAAGAGCATCGAGCCATACACCTATACGAAATCATGTTACAACTTTTCAAAAATTAATTACAACCACTTAGTTCATCAAAACAGGTTATTCACAAAATATTCATTTATCTGTCTACGGGTCACGAATCAATTGGTGCTTCATTATTTTCATCAGTTGTCATAACCACAAGATTAGATAAATTTAGTTCTTTTCTGAGATTTTGACTTGGAGAGTCATAGAAGAATCTCACTAAAGGGTAGTATAAAAGCATTATTAATGTATTTTATGCTTGCGAATTCTCTGTTTTTTACGGAACGGCAAGATGTACTTAGAAAAATTTCATTTATAAAACTCATCAGCCAAAGTTTTCCTATTTCTATGTGCAATTCTAATAAAATTAGATCACTTCCACGCAAAAATATTTTTAACTTCTTTTACGATACATTATTAAATGAAAATCAACTTAATTTTGGTAGACGCCTCCTAAAAAACGAGTAGGAAGAATTTGGTCATTTTCTGTACTTTGTCTAATAAATATTTTCCACCAAATCCGTATTTTCCACCATTATTGTAAACTACTATGATATTTTTAAGTGTCTTTCAAATAACAGGAAAAAAGAAGGCTATCACCTATTTGTTTCACAAAGCTTTAAAAGTGTCTCATAACTAACTCCACTTATAGGTTGTATATTATTCACTGAAATACCATGTAAATAATATATTGAAATTGAAATATATTGAAATTGAAATATACTGAAATACCAATAAAAGGAATTATTTCAAAAGTAACAGATACAGATATGTGCTATATGCAATCAATGCAGAGGCAATCGAATGTGAATTATATTTCTACCAAATTTTGAAATTGCCAACATTTTTTAGGTTCCTTAATCTACGAGTATTATCAGGTTTAAAACTAGTTGCATTTTTAGTTTACTTCAAAATTATGCACATGCTCTACTTAAAAAGAATATTCTGAGGAGAATTAAATTAAAGCTGTCCAAGTTTCAGGCCAAAATCCTAATGTAGAAACACTAAGATCCTAAGGGTATAAATTACAAGAATGGGAATGGTCTATTTCGATGCGATACTCATAATGGAATGTTCTTTTATAACTTATATAGAACTTTTAGCATGGCTTCCATTAATCTGCTAAATATCCCATAAGATTAGAATGCTCTGAGAATTAACTGCTAAATATCCCATAAGATAGATGTAAACTAGGTCCAACGTAATGCACTTTATATCGATATGATGGCATATTTCAGTTTAAAAATACGCTGAAAGATATTTGCAGGTGAAATATTGCCACTGCGCTCACCTGAGCATATTGTTTTGGTTTCATGACAAATAGGTATCACGGCATAACCCAATAGAAAATCACCATTTCAGAATTACAAAAAAGTAATGCTTGCATATTTATAGTTTGAATAGAAATATATATCCTGAAGAAAACCTAAAAGAGGGAAAACCAAATTTGAAAAGACTATTATGGTAAGTAAATTATTTTTACTTGTCTAGATATGCTTTTTCCACTACAAACTATCCAGGAACTAATTATATTCAACACAACGATTTAACATAAAAAATGTGCGGGTGCTACTTTTTGTGGTATTTTAAATGGCAAATACTATCTTGATGCAAAATGTTTTCTAGGCTGTATTATCAGTATTGGAATGTAAAATTCCTTCTTGGACTGATTTCCTTACAGATAAATTGCAAAATTATTCTGCTTCAAAATAAAACATTCCTTGAAGATGAAAGCGTGGCTAATTGTTATTTTGCGAAAAAAAGTCCCAAATGCATCAGCACCGGGAAGGGGGATCCTCCCTGACTCCTTTTACAGGGGCATCATTTTTCTAGAACATATTATTTGATAGTAGGTTAAAATCGCTGGGTTAAAAAATAAATTAGAGAGCATCCAAAATTTTACGAGATCACCGAAAATTTATTATTCATCATTCCCATTCTCGCCCACCCCCAAGCTCTCACAACCATACTGCATTAGTGAAATCTTAAGCCAGTTTCACTTCGCACCCAAGACTTTAACTATCTCACAAAAAAGTATTGGAAATCGCCCGTTGCACTTGACAATTGTGTTGAGCAGGACAAATGTGCTATTTTCCAAAAGTTGCAAAACATCTGATCTCCACTGACTCATGTGCCTCTAAAACAATATCTTCACCATCAAGGAGTAGGCGTCCAGACACTAATTAAATCTAGCAATCGATATCCGGGTGACTCGACGAAAAGTTTTGCTACATCCGATCCTGGACTCCACTTTTGAGTGTTTGTTGCCAAGGTAAGTGGTTCCCACTTCTTTAAAAACTATGAGACTGTTAGGATTTCAGGCTTCAATAACCCAAAGTTCCTAATTTTAAATTGATAGAGCGTTTCAACAGCAATACTGTAATTTTAAAACAGAATGTTTTGTGTAATTGTACATTTTAAAAAAAGCGAGGAAAAGCTGCACTACTCTATGAGAGATTTCCAATATTTTAACGTAATATATTAAAATTATGGGTTCCCATGATCTGTTTTCAAATCAGAATGTCAGAAACGGTATATTATTATCAGTTGAAACGCCTATAAATAAGGATTTAAATGTGTATTCAGCCAATAATATATCCGCGAAATTTAATATTTTTGTCTTTAATTTTTTTCGCAGTCCATTTTTCAAGACTTATAAAAAGTATATCTGTAGCTATTCGGACTTTTATAAAGATTTAATTTATTAAAATGAATTAATAAATGGAAATCATCAAATAATTTCTTTATTATTACGATAATTTCATAGAAGCAATTCATGAAGTTAAGTTTAGGTAAATGAGAAAATCAAAATTTCTATTCAAAAATAAATTAGGGCTGATGTAAGCAACTTGCTTCACGGAAATTTTACCTTAAATATCATAAAAAATGGTTAACTGCTTTCACAAGACTTAATTTTTGGAGCTTAAATTTAGGTGTTAGCCATTCAAAAACATTTCAGGACCAAAAACAGGAGAAGCTCAATTTCCCCACAATTGCCATCCCTCACTGGAGAAAAGATGACTACTGATCCGTAAAGCAACTTGTAAAGCTGCCTGTCTGTCAGTGAAGTACGACATGAGTCATGATTCCCTATGGCATCAATCAGATCACTTTGTAACCCCAGCTAAACAAGTGATTTCACAAGGCCTTGAATATTTACGATGCCACCATGACAGTAATAAATATAACGAACTAATTCAGGATTAACATTGGGGAAATGTTCCATTTTCCAAATGAACAAATAGTCCTTCATATACCTCACACTTAAAGTTTATTACCATTGCCATGGTGTCATCAAATTAATGTCATTTTCAAGATACACACAACCTTGAAACCATGAAATTGACCACCATGACCTATTGAAATCAAGGTTGATAATAAAGTTTAAGTGTGGAAAAATACGAAGCAGTATTCGCTCATTTAGGAAATGATGGTGTCAATGAGTCCAAGGAGACATACAGTGTGAACTGGAAGTAACTAGGTACTATTAAATTGATGTATAATTTGTAATATCGATGGAATCATAATGAAAGTAGTGTGTGCATAGCGGTCATTATATAGGATTTCAAATTTTGAGCCGGCCACCACGGCCATGGTGCAAATTGCATTGCAAATATATAATTTATGCGTCTCTTTCAATACTTAGTTACTTGCCACCCATCCAGTTACTTCCCACCCATCCTGTAGTACAGCAACTGCTTGAATTATAAATGGACTTTATTCACAGGCGTTTTCACGTAGAGTAAGCAAATCTTTCCCAGTGCCATTTGTCACCCGATTGAACTCTCCTCCCTCTTTTTTTAATAGCTTTTACAGCATTAGCCAGTGTGATAGACCGCTGATCATTTTGTGGCGAAGTGTAACGATTTTTAGATAATATTTGAAAATTATGGGGCAAGTCCTCAGAAAATGATTTTTCCTAATTTTTCAGTCCACCAGTAATCAGTTTAAGGACTAATTTAAGTCGTCAAAATCACCATGCATATGCCACGGAAAGGCGATATGCAGGGTTTAAACAAAATAACATGATTAAATAAGAGCCAATTCCTTAAATAAATACAAATCGAATCAAGATCAAATAGAAACGTCATTTTTCATCACTCAAATCATTACAACCAGCCCCTTGGCTGAACGAAATACTCGAATTCGAACAGTTTCTTTGTTTTCAGCATAACATGACTATGACTCAATGGGGCAGACTACCATCCCCAGATGAAATTGCAAATGGAAAAAATTGGATATACTACTAGTTAGAACCAATTTATAAAAATATTTAGGAAGAATTGACTTGAAAAATATATTAAAATTAATTCCGTTCATGTAACATAGTTAAGTAACGTTGATCAAAATTTTCGATACATGTTGAGGTGACCATAACAGCATAGTTTAGTAGGTAGATAAATGACGAAAATCCGCGTTACCACCATCAGTGTGGAGTTTTTTTTCCGTCTTTTATCCTTCTTTCAGTTTTAACTCACCATCATGTGCGAAAATTCACCAGAAAAAAATTAATGACTGCATCGAACACATCACGGCATCAGAGTCAATTTCTGAGGGAAATTTCACTTCAATCCAATTCTACTGAATCACAGAACAGTTTTTCACCTTGTTTTTCATCAGCCGGCTTTATCACAAAACCACCAACGTAATTAATGGATTTGTAAAAGACGGCGGAACGCTGAATTCCGAAAATCTGAAATAATGAGAGAATGATGAGAGTGAAAAAAATGATGAGAATCTGAAAATCTCAGCGGAACGCTGAATTCCGAAGTCCTCACGCGTCACCATCGAGAAGGAGCGTGAAACACTTCAGGACGTATGCTCGTGGTGGTGGCGAGTACAGACGGAAATGGAGGCGCCTACTGGGGCCATGGGGCATCGGAATACTAATCAACTTCTTCCCAGATTCGTATTTGCATCCAAACGAACACACCGCCAAAGGCCTTCTCGAAGAGGACGCGAGCCCCGCGCCGACATCTAGCGGCGCACGAGCGAACCATCGCCGAACCTCGCTCTCGCGAGCGCAAGTTTTCCGAATAGAAAAACCAAAAGAGGAAAATGCGCGATTTTTTTTCCATTCTCAACGTAAAAAAGTTTATTAGAGGATAATTATTCCTTGTTCGGACCATCCATCTTTGGTCACGGAAATTACACCAATTATTATCAGTTATAATTTTTAAGAGAAGATTTAAAAAATATCTAAGATAGCTAGCAGCATTTTCACAGATATTTAATTTTGTTTACTATTGCGTTCTTTTTTGTTCCCTTTCATGTTTTCTGATTTCGTGAAACTAAATAAGCAAAGATCACAAATCCATAGAACTAACAAGCTTGCTCATGCACTTGTTTCGTTGGATAACCGGATTACCGGCGTAAATTAACACACCAAGAACTGCAATTAGAAATAATCAACTCCCAAAATATTCATTACCACGAATGGCGTATTTCAATTAAGATTTCTAACGGTATTGATATTAAATCATTAGAAAAATACTACTGAATATACACAGGCAATAAAATGATTAAAAATGTTCAGTGTTGGCATAGATTATATTAGTTGTTCTGATATTTTATCTAAAATATTCAGCATTATTCGACGGATGAGGAAAAATAAGAAATACCTATAGAACAAAATTTTTACTGTAATAATACACGAAAATGCTGGTTTAGCTGCTGAGCATCGAGTAAGCCTATGAGTTAATTCCAGGCCCAGTCTGTTACAGCCCTGCTAATAAGCCATTATTCTATTTCACGCAGTACAGATGCAAGCGGTGACTGTTAAATTATGATCATTCCCTTGCAATTTAAGTGAAAACTTTTTTTTATTATAATCACTGAAAAAGCAGTTTAGGTAACGTTAAGATACATTTTTTCTCCATTTTGGTGCCCGATTGGATCTGAATGCAATTACTGAAATATCACTAAAAATACACCCTGCCGAATTAAGGGAATCATCATAAGAAGTCCTCCTGAAAATTCTGAGCAAATTGAAACGTATTGCGGGAGCGTATTGGTCTGACCATAGGGAGGTCGGGAGTAGCGGTCATGAAATAGTAAACCTGGAATCATTTCGTACCTATCCGTAGGTAATAGGCCCTGAAGGAACGTGGAGCGATGCCAGGTGCGAGCCCCACACCGTAAGCGAAGTTGCCTAACTGTGGTTTACCCGAAATTTTAATGAATTAGTAACTGGGAAGAGTACGAAGTGCATCCTAAAAAAACAAATGCAAATAGCCGACTCGAAATCTCACTCACCCTGGGGCGAAAAAACCGTGAGTCATCACCACTCCATTTGGGCAATTTTTTAAGCGAAAACGAGGTATCTCGTAAGCGCTAATGGTTCCAATCAGTAGCCTATCTAGAGATTTGGTGATTGGGCCATAGCCCTGCCCCCGCCCCCCAACAAATTTTACTCGCAGAAGAATAGTTCACTAAGCACAATTGGTAATTTCATTCAAAGTGAAATTTTCATTCGATCCATGGCACCCGTGACCCTTCCTCAAATTTCAAAGTTTGTCATAATTCTAACCGAATAGAAGGATTATTTTTCTCACTTCCGCGCATACTTGTATAGGTCCATTCCACAGTGCCGCTTTAGTCTAAGATGCGTTTCTAAGATACACAGCGTAAAAAAGCCTCAAAAAAGCGAAATCGGATGATTTTTCCGCCTAAATCCCTCTGTCATCATCATAACTGTACGATAAATCGATTCTGAATTATTGCTAATTTCATTTTATCATCGCTCAAAATACCTCAACCCGGCTGTCTTTTTTTTAGCTTAGAAATGAATACTGACACCTTCATTGTTCCTGTTCATCGCCCATATCTATTGATATTTTTGTTTAAGATAGATTTCTCCTAAACCAAAAACATGCAAATCATTTTATTAAAAACTCAAATTAGCGAGGCCATGACATTGTTAAGGTGAAAATAAAGGGGAAACCAGTCGCCAAACGGAGATCTGGAATCATTTCCGATGTGTGTCCCACGGTGACAACACCAAGCGAGTTTCTGAGTGCTACGGGTCAAATTAGATTCCCACCGACAGTTTGCTCATTAAGAACCTCCTGCAATGACTCCGTTTCAATACACACTTTTTGCCTAATCGTCAGGATGTGTTGTTTAGAATGTTTCTTAATCGCTAGGATGTTAGAATGTTTCCTATTTACAAAATCGTCAGGATGTTTTCTTTAAAATGTTTTCTGTTACATAGACGATCATTATGACTCGTTAAATCACTTGTAGCTACGAGAATTAAACCCCTATTCAATCAAGAAGGGTAGCAACCGAAAAAGTCAAAATCAAAGAAACCTCAAGTGAATCGATAAAGACGTAAATCGTAGAGTCATGTGAAAAGATTTATTGTTAGATCGAGGACTTATTGTTACCTGTAAAGACGCATCCACTCACGTGGTAGACATGATAAGACTCCCTTCCCGCCATACCCGA
>LYUA01000455.1:115173-126191 GCA_002093875.1 Calopteryx splendens | reverse complement strand
CCGCGACCTTAGGATTGGCAGGCGAGGACGTTACCCCGCCGCCACCGAGGCCGGCAATAATAAATAATAAATATTCGTTACCATATATTGACTTTCTCATTCAGCTGCTCAGAATGTCAATCCCTTAATATAATCGAAAATTGATATTTTCAGGAATTCCTTTCTTACTTCTGATCCTAAGCATTCTTCCATACAGGCAATATTTAAAAAAATCTAACTATTTCACAATTTTCAGCTTTCTTAAAGTAGTTTCCTCCGTTTCGCAGTACTATCTAACACCCACACGTTTCTTTTTTCCACTATCCAGTTTACTTTTTTCATCCTCTCCAAAACCACTTTCCAAAATTCTTCTATTTTACTCCACCTCCTTACTTAAAAACCTACGTGTCTCTAATAAGAAACGATATATTCCATACACAAATCTTGGCTAATACCTTCTTTACATCTCTGTGATAGCTCTGCGAAGAAAATTCATGAAGAATTCTAAATTATTCTGTAAATGTTTGAAATATTATACTATTAATCCTCAACACGTAGATTTGAAAGCGATTTTAATTCAAAAATATTGCTTGGTAGTCAAACCCCATAAAGAAACATCAAAGTTTTTGCAAGAATTAATAAGCATAATGATACAATTATAGCACAATATGTGAACATAAAACATTGAAAATATTCGATCACTCAATCTTTAAAACATAAAATAAGCAATTTTCAACTATCGTAGGTTATTTTTTTAGAAATGTTAATAACCAATTCAGAGAAGGAAAAAAATTCCGTAATTCCTTGAAAAAAAATTCCGGTAATTATGAATGCATCGCATTTCCCCTGTAACGGTGAAGTGGTTTTCATGCGAAAGAGTTACACATGAAATCTAATATACCTATCTGAATACCATCCAACCACAGTGATCAACCCTAAGGTCAGTTTGGTAAGTAAGGGTAGAGCTCATCCAATACTAAACACAACGGCGTGTTAAATTCCCTCATGGGAGTATGGGGGCAAGTTCCTTTCGAATCAAGCTATGACCTTCACAGATTGCTCTTCAATTTGAAAAGAAATTGTGCCTTGCGTGAATAGTTCTTTTATATATTAGTAAGGATTCCTCAATCCGTAAAGAAAAATACTAATTCGCATTTCTTTAGTCTACCGAGTAATTTTAAGAAGTTGTTACTGAATATACACTATCACTCTTGATCTTAAACTTAAAGGCAATCACTATAAAATAAAGGAAAGGACTAGAATAGCTCATCCGCAGAGTAAAATCAGCCTATATCTTTGTATCTACAATACATCTGTGCAGGCGAAGGAAGAAATAAGGGTCGAAAATGAGGAGCCTGGTAGGCTTGAAGTGTCCGAAGAAAATGACTACAAGTAGAAAAACGAAAAATAATACGATATGGGTTGCGACAGAAGGACAAGAGGCCTAAAAATATAAAATTATGTAATTAACGCCGGAAGAGAGTGAAGAGTTTTGTTCAGTTTGGGAACCAGGATTACCTGCGATGGAAAAATGAACTTTATAGGCGTTATAATAACATAACAATACGGTAAGACTTCCTACTATTAAAAAAATCTACTCGCATATCACATATGCTAAGTAGCGAAGTCAGAAACTACTTCATCACAGAGAAATGATACTTCACTATTTGTGGATAGAGCTAACAGCGTCCGAGAACAAAGATCGGAAACCTGGCACTACAAGAGAATGAAGAGAAACAAACTAGTTGTGCGAGAGTGAGAAAAGATTTGAATTTCAAAAAAGAGGGACGAAGTAACCAGGCACATTTTTAAGCATGATCACCCGCTGAAGTTGAAGTGAATTGAACGCGAAGAACTACGCAGAAAAGTCCCGGAAGAAATAAATGAAAGAAGAAATGAAATATTTATGAAAGGAGAAACGGAAAACATTAGAGTGAAAAATATTGGGTTTCAAGATGTATCGTAAATAACAATCTTCCATTGTCTATAAGATCCTCACAGAGTAAAAGTAGAGACGTGGTTTATCTAGGCTTCGGATTGACAGAACATTACGGCATAGCGAATGAAGAAATCGAATGAAGAAATACGAAACACCAATCCTAGGCTTGACGGCTTCGATCCTTTGATCAAATGTTTCATGAATATCGTTGTCTAATAATGACCAAGAAAGTCAATGTAAGTTTGTAAGGTTGATTATTTAATAGGTGAGTTCATCGAAACCGTTTTCATGTCCTACGCCGAAAGACGACATTGATGCGTGCTATGGTACAGGAAAATGAATACGTCGAATTTATTTAAGTAAAGAAAGGATAATAATTATATTGTAAAGTATTCGTAATGTAAAAGAGCATTTTAGGACAACAAATTGTAAACGTCAACACCTTTAGCATCGAGAACGTTCGTAGTATTAATCATGCTAGTAATCATTTAAAGGTCGCGAATTATGCGGAGGGTAAAGGCCTAGTATTTAACGCCCTAAGAGGTCGATGTCAACCTAACTTTGATAGTGTTAAAGAGTGATCAGTTTAAAAATGCATACAAATGTACCTATACGTAAAAAATGTATCAATACATATTTAGGCTAAATATTTATGCTAAACTACCAATAACTTCATAAAAGTTTGGTTTGTCTAATTAATTATAACAGGTACATGTAGCAGATAACGTATCAAGCTTGCGCTTTTTGAGCCATTTAAACCATACCTGCCATTTCATCAAACGCATTTTTTCAACAACAGCTCGCGAGGCTCATCAATTCCAAATACCTGAATTACCGATGATGCCCGTGAGCATCATCTGTAATGCACTACTGGACGTCAGTTCCGGTGTTATTTTAGTCACCTTTAATTTCATTAAGTTTCTCATGACAGTGAGCAGCACACTGCAACCACGACAGAAGCCCCGTGTTAGGTGGTGCTGGGGGAATTGGAAACGGTGTCATGGCAAGTGTCAACGTTATTGCCAGGCACTTGATTTCATTGCTGCCCGCAATGTCCACGACACTGCATGGCTCCAAAGCAGCCACAAGGATACAACCATGGTGGAAAATGGTCTTCGGGACGCGCGTGGGAGGGAATGCATAAAAATAAAGCCTGATGCGAGTCAGAGGAAAGAGGTTGGGAAGGAGAGAGGAAGGCAGGAGGGGGAGGGGAAGAGAGAGAGAGAGGGATGGAGGGAGGGAGGGAGATGGGAATTGAAAGGATAGGATCTCGAAAACAGAAATCGGGAAAGTGCTCCGGCTGCCATGGGAACCGGGTTGAGGAGGGGTGGGGTTGGGCAGACATCGGAGTTGTTAATGAGGAGGATTGTCGTGGGGGAGAGAGAGAGAGAGAAGGAAGAGTGGGAGGGAGGGAACAGAGGGTGGTGAAAGGATAGGAGAGGAAAGAGGAGCGTGGGTGGGAGGAAGGCCGGGAGCGAGTGGATGAGAGGGGGAGGGATTTTTGCGGTGAGAGGGCGAGTAAGAGGATTAAGGGGGCGAGGGAGGGAGGGACAGACGGAAAGGGCCAGGGGGGAGGGGGGAGAGGAGGGATGGGGAAGGGAGTCCGAGAAGGGTCCCTACGTCGAATAATAATGGTTTTCGGCGTGTTTTTAAGGGATGGGGGAGAGAGAAGACGGGAAGAGTGGGGTGGATGCTGCGTTTATTGATTTCTTATGCTTTTAGGACTGACTATTCGGTCGAATGGAACGCGAGTGATATTTGGATCCTAAATATTGAGGTTCGGCTCTTTTAAGAGCCCTTCGCGGTCTAGCCCGCGTCGAGGGACATTTGGTTTGTCTCCCGCCAGATCCCCAGGAACCTCTCTGAGTATTCTGTGGATAGATACGATTCCCGGGACTCTCAAAGTGAACGTATTATTTTCTGCGCCCGCCTAGTCGAAAAGTAGGACTTTAGGTTGTTTGTTTGAACTACTGCCTAGGGGCCGTTTCGTTCCGAATGATGAAAATTACGCAGACTCAAGTTTTTTAATTTTTTATTTCGCAGGGAATAAGATGTAAACTTCGACATGAACCGTTAGTGAAATGAAGTAGTCGATAAATTGACCGACATATCGGGTCTAGGTATTCGAGTCAGTAAGGACCACGAAAAAAAAGGTTTCCAAATTTGACTTAAAATAATAAAATTATGAAAGTTCGTGCGTACTACTCAATCCCAACGGTTATTACTCATAAATTCAAATTTTTAATAAAACGAAATTTGTTTTTGTACCTCTAACAATGTCTTTTGTAATAATTGCAGTAGGAGCAAGTAAGCATGTATCTTACAAGCGAGTACCAACCTCGATCCCACTGTGCTTTACACATTCTTTTGTAATTGTGACAGGCAATATGTACTAAATTTTGATTACCGCAAACGTTTTTTATCAAAGTAAAATTCTCTAGCGCATTCATTATAGTTTAAGTAACTACGTGGTTGAATGCGAATTTATTAACTCGTATTTAACTTTATTTATCAACTGAGTTCCAGAATAATTTTAAAGTTCATTGACTACCATGCAGAGGCGACGAAATGAGAGGTTGTTTTCAAACTTTAAGTAGCAGTAAACATTAAACGAAACTATTTTGCTTGGGGCAGTAAATTAAAAGTCTGAAAAAACCACTGCAACCATCTGCTTCAAAATTACCTAGCTTTCTACTCGTACTAGGCTGAATCAACCAGTATATGTTTTAATCTGAAAGTCCCAAGCAATGGAAAGATCAGGTACCTGTGAAATACGAAGACTGTATGGGACTTAGTTCAATATTTGCCGATTTATTTTTCCGCTTACCCACAGAAGTGCTTACATTCGATTCAGTAGTGGCTTGAGTAAACCGTAAGTCTCCCTCGTGGCTATTTATTCCCTTTAATGCTCAGAAGGGAACATGTGTATTTTTCAAACGTTCATTTTTTTAGAGCATACACGCTTCAAGTCTTTCACTTTCGGCTGCATTCTTCAAATGTCGAAAGTTTTAGCAACAAATAATCGTGGGCTGTTTAGACCGGCCATCATTTTGGGACAACATTCCAGAATTATGAAAATATTACCTTCGGTTAAAATCAATAGTTTTTTATTTGTTTTTGGTGATGTAATGGCATACAAAAGTGTACTGCTCCAATAGAGGCTGTCTAGGGCAAATCTTCAGTTTGAAAAGGCTGCGTGATAAATACTATCATTTTCACGACATGAGTTTAAAATATTTTTTTTCCATCCTTCAAATATCTTCATAGGATATAAGGGTGCCTTAATACTTCTGCAACCGATAGTGGAAATGCCAATTTAATTCGACGCCTCTCGTAAGGATAGAATAAGCCTTCCAAAACATTTCATGGTTTATTTTGCAATTTACGGTAAAAGAAAACTTCTCCTGATGTAACAGAAATATATTTCAAAGTACGAAATCCCTTTCCATGTATTTATACGGAAATATTACGTTTAACACGGCTGGGAACATGCAGATAAACACCCTTTTGCAAGTGCGTGACGAAATTTAAGGATTCAAAACACAGTCATGATTGAAGTAGACGAAATAATATGTTAGTAACGGAAAAATGTAAAATTAAGATTAGTTTGGGAAGAAATATCTATAAATTTCACCCTTAAATCATCAAACAAATGTTGCTTCCATCATTTAAATTCCTTGCATTTGGAGAAAGTACCCGTTAAAAAAAATTTGCACATCTATCTTTATCAAAAAGATTCGTGAATCCATATCACTTCATAAAAAATAAAATTAACAAGCAATGTTGCACATGATTACGCTATTACTGTCATTTAATTTATTATTATGACCAATTACCTACCTACTACCAACATGGAAATATCTATCCTTGAGGATTCTAACGCAAAGGGGTTTTTGGGTAGTATGTGCAAAATTACGTTTTTCCAATCCCTCCTCGCCATATTTAAACAACAATGGACCGTATGGAACGATTTTTTTTAGATTCTTGTGAGTGTCAAGCAAATAGAGTGA
Organism: Calopteryx splendens; assembly: GCA_002093875.1. Lineage (NCBI taxonomy): Eukaryota > Metazoa > Arthropoda > Insecta > Odonata > Calopterygidae > Calopteryx > Calopteryx splendens. Next base: position 120,263 of record LYUA01000455.1, on the reverse strand, counting down.
TGCTTTGTGATATTTATCTTCTTCACCATCAACATCCGGAATAGGAGCTCATTAACAAAAAATCATGAGAATCACACGTGGCTCTCACTCCCCCTTCCCGATTCCCTTTCGTTTAGCGTTACCTACGAGGACTCAAGTATCCAGCATCCTTGAAGTAAGTCAAATTCTCTTCCATTTATGGGAGGGTGGTTCTTGAAATAATGCCATACCCCGCTTCTTACCCTCGACGGTTACATAATTGCTCTTACCGCAAGCCTCCTTAAAAATGCAATTGCCATACTGCATAATGTAAGACTACACGTGGATAAATAGCAATTTCGAGAGGAGAATATGTAACTTAGAAAGTAGATATTCATTCTGTATCAATAATTCATTCAAATAATAAAACTAGAATTATACAGTTTCATTCTTGGATTCTCTATCAAAAGTATGTAAAACTGGGCAAGAATTACAAATCGCGGATTCCTGCAATATTATCGTGCTTGTCACATGCTTGTAATGATACCGCTCTAACTTTGGCACTGCAAGGATTCAAATAAATGAAAGACTTAATTTCAGATTATAGGTTGGAGCTGGGTAAAACTAAGAGTGAAGCTTGAAAATTGGAAATAAATTAATAAATGGCATTTTCATGAGCTAGTCACATCAAAAGAAACCATAAGCAATTCAAATTCTCGTGGCATCAAATTCGGAATAGATTAATGGACAAAAATAGAATGAGTCATCATTATGTTCTCTTACGAACTGTAGTAGTAGCCATATATCAAATAAAATTATCAAAGGTATGGCTAGCAATGAAATCACAACTCAATCGTCTCATTTTCCATTATAGACGTGGCCCGACTCCCTCCCATTAGAATACAGCTTTTGACGATTACTAGTTAATTTATGTATTTTAACCACATGCCCACTGTTTTAATCATATTTAATCCCTTTTACTTTCATACCTTATATTTTCAAATGTGAATTTGTTAAATTTTATTGTTAAATTGAGTACATAACACGGGTTTGAAGCATTAGCTACATATAACTGCTATAGCTATAGAGGTTTTCTCAGGAATTCGTAAACCTTCACCTCATCATATGACGTGCACCGAATTGCATAACAAAAAGGACGTTACTTGGGACGAAGAAGTGTGTGAAGTGTCCGAGGTTGCTTCAAAGAGTCAAACGAGTTTTAATCCTTCCCGTCCCACTGGGCACTTAGCCATTGACATTCATCCAAATGTTCCACAGTTTTGAAGCCATGTACTAACTTTTAGAGTTTCAATTTACTTTCATACAACTTAATCATAATAACTGAATAACTGTGAATGAGTCCCTATCCATTTAATTAAATCTATTTAGCATATAGTTATATAATATTATCAATTCATGATAAAGCACTATACGACTATTTATAGCATTTATCATGTGATTAGTTAAAAATAATATTTACTTTTGAAAGCTACGCCCTTGGATAAGTTTCACATTCAAGAAACAACGAAACAGCACCTTCAACAGCAACAGTAGAGTTGAAATGACTCACTTCTTCTTTTCATGATTAGGTTATGTAATATATGATGGATGAATTGTAAAATGGTAGACTACAAATTTCTATTCTTCCATCTTCCTTGCAGCTCACCTGAAAAATGTCTGGAAATCTCCCAGTGAAGCTCACTCCAGTGGCTGTCATTGATTAGCGACACTTACATAATTCCAAACCAGTAAAGGTAAACATTTAAAGGAGCACTTGAATAAAAATAAATCTAAAAAATATTTAAGATTACAAGTAATTAATAGTCCTAAATTCAGATGCCAAATACTTCATGCATATTCAGTAGATGGAATTTGAATAAGTATCTCTAATTTCACTTTCCGCCTAATCGAAAAGTTTTTAAGTAAGTTGATAAAAATATTTGTAATTTGTCGCTTTTCACCTACGCAACTTCTTTCTCAGTCTCATTTGTCCTACTCACTAAAATTAAGAATTCGCTTATCAGCATAAACAATTGCAGTATCGCCAAGTAAACAAATCGCATGTTTACCAAATTAACAAAATGCTATATTTATCTCTCTGTGTCCCTACCACCTTGAAGACGGAATAAATTAGCGTAAAACACAGTACATGACATAAAATAAACGTTAATGCAACGTAATAATTTGGAAATAGGAAGGCATCTGAAAAAGAACGGGGATTGTTGGAGGGAAATACTCCAAGGACGTACCCAAAAGAAGTGACACTCAAAAATACGAGTAATGGAAAAGCAAATAATTTAAATTTTAATTCATTAAGTTATTGCTGTTCATAAGTGTGCATCCTCAAAATCATGCTGGAAGATAGATATGTTATCGCCACTGCTCTTACTGTTCACAACAGATAATTTAGTTGCAAACACTATTTAGACAAGAGAATCTAAATATAAAATAAAATTAGCTTAAGTTATCATTATTCACTTGTTTTAGGATGCCTAAAATGTCACCCTTCTATGGATTTTTCTTTTTGGTTTCCACGTCTTCAAATTTCTTCTCTGCCTTGCTTTCCATCGTTTCTTACAATTTCACATTTTCAATGTTGTCCTTACCATTCAATGTTACCTTTACCTGTTATCTCTTTCGGCGGGCTTTTGCATTCCAAATAGTATCCCACATACCTTTCATTTTTTTCATAGGTATATTTCATTTATTTAATCTTCATAGTTTATAAGAGCTGTCCATTTTATCTTCGTCCTGTGTCTAAGTAATTCCTCCATCTCCACTCGGTCTTCTAACCTGCTGGCCACGAAATGACATTTATTCACTATTCTATCTTCAACCATCTGCTGTACGTTATATCTGCGATCTTCTTAAGGAGCCACTACCAGTCTGATTGGCTCTCTATGGTCTTCAGAAAACTCTTGACTCAAAATTTTCCCGATGCTTTCATCCCTTTTAATTCCCAGTCTTCTTTCTCCATCTACTCTATATAGAACTTCGCTGGTAATTAGGGACTTCCGATTTACCTTCATCTTACAGCACCACATCTCCATTGCATTAAATCTTTTCTTCGCTGCCGTTACCGTCTACGTCTATCTTTCTCTGCCCCGGCTGCGATCAGGGTTGATTTGACCTTAGGTCACTCCTGCTTCTTGGCCTCAGTGTCCCTCTACATACGTGGGGTCTGAAGGTCCCCACATTTCTGCTCGATTTCTGGATGGCTCCCTTTTCCTCATGAGGGGAAATTACTATGACCGGAAACTATTCTGTTTCTCCTCTTCTCAGCCAGTAAAACTTATTCGCGGAGTTCTCTCAGTCAGATATTTTCATTCGGCGATTCCTCCCTCTCGTCGAAGGAAATTTTGCCTGGTGGAAAATTACGCCAATGCCTCTTTTTTTTCTTTTTACCTTTCTCCTCTCTCTGAATCTGGTTTCACGCTCTCGTCTTTCATTAGGCTTTTCACCTATGCCTTATTTCTTCCAGTTTTTTTATTTCAGCATCCCATTATTGATCGTTCGAACTGCTGATTTAATGTTGTGCGGTCCATCTCAGCGCAATCACGTCATAAAATTCTTCGTTTTAGTTCGATAATCCTTCCTCGGTTGCATAGTGTCGCGCCATAAACTGTACTCACAGTTAAAGCAATGACCAGTTCGCGGATTCTTCAAGGTCATCGCACCATTTTTTTTACGATCTATTCAATTAGCTTAAGGCTAACCGCTGCCTCCCGATTTTTCTGCAATTGAAATTTCCTGTGTCTTGTTCCTTTCGCGGGACGTTTCTTCTGGAAAATCAATACCCTCGATACTTCAGCGTAATCTCCCAAAAGTATTTCGGAGAGAGAAAACTTCGTTTTAACACTCTTCCTCCTGCGTGAAGCAAATTTAACTGCAGACAGCTATTCATTCTTTACCAGGTATCCTCTTAACGGTTAATAGTTAACGCCTAAGTATTTCAATTATACTTACGTACCTCCATTCCCATAGCATCCCGCAGACTGCATTACTGACATGCTCGTGGGTATCCCGTGCCACGTTTGACGAGACACATTCCCTTCCGATGGTAAAAGAGTACTTTTCTGAATTGTGGTTTCCAGCTAAGGTGGTAATCCCAGTAAAGAATTTCATGATCCCGGTATTAATCCTGAAGGCCTTTCTTTATCTACAAGCACCTATATTTGTTGAACATTTGAACTCCTTTAAGGCAACATTGGCACTCTAACCATCTTGAATCGCTGGGAACTGGTATTGAACGACAGTCCATGAGATAGGTTCTCAGTCGTACAGAATATTTTATTCCTGCGTAGTTTGTTCATGCATCACATCTTTGCACGGTGGATAATAAATCATAAGGTGAGAAATCTTCAGCAATATGCTTTTCATTTCCTCCGAAATTTCATCCTTTCTATCGTCGAGGCCCTTTCTGATTTTCCGGGCTCCTTACATGACTATTTGTCGTACTTTTCAGAAACTTCAGGTTGTATCCCTTTCTACATTCTAGCTTTCGGTCGCTCGTTTAATCAGCTGACCACAGAAATTCTTGATTTTTGACCCGCGGAGACAGTCTTCCACATGTAGTTCTGTACCGCATCCACAGGCTGAAGCTAATTAGTTTAGATTATCATCTATTCTTCCGTCTTGAGCTCATGAATAATCAGGTGGATTGGTACTGTAATTCAATTATTTTCATTTTTTTTTCGACTCCTTTAGTTGAGGCCGTCGAATTTCCCAACGTTTCCCTTTAAGTACCTAGACTTTTGAAGTTCCTTGGAATAAATTTTCAGAGAAATGATGTCTGCATTAGCTCCAGAATATCTTTTTAGTTGCCTCCCCAGGAGTATGAGGAATGTAGGTGCTATGGTGACCTTATAACCTCAGCGGTGTGAGAGAATTTCGAGAATGGTTTACATATTGGATCTTTATCATCTTGGTTACGACGCGGAGGAGTATCTCTCTTCCTTTGGTTGTGTTGGACACACTCTTAATGTCCCATGTTGTTCATGTTTTTACCAATTTTGCAGAGGAGCTTAATCGATTCCCAGATGAATTTCACATCCAAACTGCAGGAACAATCAAGTCCTCAGGATACTGTCTCAGGCGTAACTTTGTGGAAATCCGACATACTGGGAATGAAC
>LYUA01000455.1:102728-115062 GCA_002093875.1 Calopteryx splendens | reverse complement strand
AAAGAATAAAATTTCATGTGGAAACTGCAGAGTTACTCCGTTCATTCCCAATCAAATCCTCGTTGAAATGTATTCCATGATTGTCTTCCTGCCTCCAGAGTTGCGCTCAGGCCTGCCTCCAGAAATAGCAGCCTCCGAAGATACATGTAGGAAAAAATCCCACCTCCATGGCTCGAGTATTAAAATCTAATCTTGATTCGAGAGCGATTTTCGAATTTCATCGTTGTTCGTTCGGAGTTGTTTTTCTGTCACAACTAGCCAAGATACCTAGAAGAAATGACTCCACTAAAAGTAAAGTAGAAATGGCTCTGCCCTAATTGGTCACATAATTCTTGGGTTCTTTGCTATCCTTCCCCTGGAATTCCGGTGGTCTGGTTACTGTGAGGAATATTGGTTGCGCTGTGATCTCCATCGTGGTAGGCGTCATTCTACAAGATTCTGGACACGACTAGGAGGTGATGAAAGAGATGACGATGGTTTCTTTTCCAAGAGAAGTAATCATATTACTAGGCTTCTCGAATGAATAACGGTGCAGCTAATTTCATGAGTACCTTCCCCGAACGCCAAGGTTCTTAACATCAAAAGTTTGTTGGTCCACGAGTTTGATGGAATTTGGTAGCCACCGAATTTTGTTTCGGCTCTCTCGGGAAAGCCAAGCGTTCGGTAGCCTCTTTCGTTTGAGGATTGGCTGGACCTATTTGAGGATGATCAATCTCCTTTGACTGTTAAAATAGATAGCCATTTTTCACCAAAATCAGCCATCCATTCAATTTGGAGAAGAGCGTCTTGGGCTCTCATTTTTTTAACGCATTTTGAAAAAGATGGGAACATCGACCCGAATTGTGTGGCCATAGTACACTGCTCAACGCTGGTAGACTTGATAAGTTGGAAATGTCGACTCCGTTCTCAATCCTAGTCTGATCTCAGACGATAAAGTAATTGTCTCCACACAGGCGTCTTCCAGGATTGAATCGGTATTCTATATCTCCTTACAGACTTCTTCTGCCAGTCCACACCTTAAAATCTCAAAACATAAGCCACTCCTTGGCCTGAAATTCATCCAAATATTTTGTCTTGGCATAGGGTTCCCCACAAAATGGCCCGAACTGCCAGACTTTTTCACCGCATAATTACAGTGTACTATTTAATAGTTACCTCTTTCGCTGGGTCTATAATTCCCCAAAATTTTTCCGTGCCATCATTTTGTTTCTACTCTCACTTTAAGCCTCTCTCTCTCGAAAGCCGTGCTTATATCCTGCGGTTGCTATGCACTTCCAATGTGGGAGGGGATATTTCCACAGCGTAAAGGAGAGGGTATGTATCCACAGCGCGGAGCTTGCTTTATCTTTTCTGCCATTTTTTCGTTGCCTTCAATGATTTATATAACCCACTGTGTTTATTAAAAACTGGTCCCAGCATACCAAGGAGAACCTGGGTGACAGAATTATCCTATGTTATGAGGAAAAACTGTTTGATCATTGTTTTTATAGCAGTGGACGTCATATCTTTTTAAGAGAAGTTAAAGCATGACCTAGTGGACGCAGCTGTCAAATATATATTTATGTCAATTTCAGTAACGTAACTCATTTAAAGAGAAAAACCAACGTTTTTTAAATTTTATTTCGGGTACACCCCTGGGACGATCCCTACCTTTGCTGCGGTCAATTCTTGTCCGTCGTCCAGCGTTGCCCCTACCTAGAATTGAAAGAAAATATTAAACATTAATAACTATAAGGAGTTATATTTTTCCACTAGGTACACACATACAGTTATCATTTAACGCAAGGATCGCCAAAATACGGCCCGAGGGTGATATCCGGAAAGCAAAAGGTTTTTTTATGTGGCCCGCGGACACATTGGATATCATATACAGGAATCCCTCAACCTAAGATCGTCCGCTCTTTTATCACTAATGCGTTGAAGAAAACATTAGCATACTCAAAGACACTAACAGTAACTTTTAGCGGATCACCCGCTGTTGCATATACATATGCGAAAAATTCTCAATGCAAAAATCATTCGCCTGTCTGGAACCTCCCTGTCCGGATTCGCCCTGAACCGGAACTCGAACCCGGATACCTCGATTCCGGCTGAGTGCGAATGATCATTGCATTGTGAATTTTTCGCATATGCATTATTACACTATTATAGATATGCCGTCATTTCTAAATTGTGCGTAGAATAATTGCATGGCCACGGCATAGAGCCTAAAAACTCGTATTTTTATCAGGGTGTACGTAATACCGAAGTATTTAATCGGGGTGCCTTGAAATTTGAAAAGCGTTTTAATAACTACAAGTGCCGTATGGGGAAATAATGAACAATAGAGCTATATTTAAAAAAAGACGCACAGTATTTCTCTGAAAAAGGAACAAAACGTACTGAGCCACTTTGAACAAAAATATAAATCGCAAGTCTTTCTTTATCTTTCACTATGGGCCGTGTGTATTGTAATAATAATAAAATGTAACTAATAAACGAAAATTTAACCAAATCTAAATGATTAAATTAGTTTTTCATTGCTTGGACTTTGGTCATTATTCTCTTCATCATTCTTCTTTCTTTTAGTAGCTTAATTGTGTTCGTAAGTATGATGCACAAAATATGGTTAGAATTAATGTCAATAAAGTTAGATGTATCAACAAGTTTCTCTGAAGTTAAAGAACGCAAAAACCTATGCAGTAACATTATATGTATTGTGAGCTATTATGCGGAAGAGTTCTTGATTTCAAGTTCGTATTGCTAAATGTCGTTTCCACAGTAAATTATTATGAGGAAAAATGGATAACATTATCGTAAATTCAAAACACTTCTAAATGATAATGTATCTGAAGTTGACGATATTCTCCATCACAGTGCAGCAAAAAAGCGGCGGAAAAATTTTTAAACGTATTTTTGAACTTCAAAACAAAGTTCACATGTCTCAAACCACAGTAATCAACCCGAAGGTCGGTTTATTTGAGGGTAGAGCTCACCCAGTTCTAAGCACAACGGCATGTGAGATTCACACATAAGGGTGGGGTGACGAGTTCCTTTCCTTGATTTTTTCCAGGATGACCTGGTACCCGAGAAAATGGTACACAGCTTGAGTAAAGCTGAGGGTGCCAAGAAGCATCACCAGGATTCGAACCCCGACCCTCCGGTCAGAAGCGGTCAGAAGCCCAGCGCTCTAACCACTGGATTAACTGATATAACAAAATCTTAATTGTTTGGAAGTAAAACTACAAAGAAAGGGACATATTGTGCACGAACTCTTTCCTGATCCTGCCTTTCCACGTAAAACTAATATTTTTTCAAAAAACAGATGCACCATTCAAAATGAAAATTTCAAATTTCAAAAAACGATTGAAGCTTGAAAGATGGACATTTAAAATATTAAAACAAAAATTGGTTTTTCGAATTTGAAAAACAGAAAATTTTGTAGAAGTAATTCAAAGATCAGCAAACCAGGCCCATTCTTCAGTTTTTAATTTTTTTAATAAAGTTTTTAGTTTTCAAATTAAAGGTTTTAATATTCATTAAAAGTAAAAGCAGGCATTTATTTGATCCCAACTTGAAATATTTTTTAACTATATATTTTTTTAAATCTTTTTTATGCCTATTTTCTTGCCAAACAACATTTACTAATCCAGATTTGTTATATTTGGGTACACTTGATATATTTCCTTTCTTTCAATTTATTACAAATAAAAAATCTTCCATTTAATTATTTCCAAGCATGTAATGCGTATCAATCTTTTTTATTAAATTATTTTATTATTTGTGGAAAAAGTCGAGACAGTGTTCATATGAGAATTAAACCTCCCTAAAAATATGTCAAAAAGTTGTTTTCAAAAGTGTTTTCAAAAATACATTGTAATCTACATAATTATATTTTTGTTTGACGTGCTAGCCAATGGTAATGAGGTGCCTGCAACCTTTCATTAATAAGCAATCGATAAACTTTGACTAAAAATTAGTCCGGGGAAAACTTCAACCATTTTGCCCAATTTGTAATTATATAATATAATATTAATCTGTATTGGTAGTTACGTAATTACGTGATCCCGAAATTAATATCCAGAAATAATTATGATTTCCCAAATATATTTTCAGTGGCTTCAACGACTGGAACAAATCTGTCATTATTCGAGGAAATTAAAATCACAAATATACCTTTTTAGATACATTGCCCGGCGCAATAAAGGAACCATAGTCTTTCCACATCGATGCCTTATCCCCTTGCTAAGCAAATGTATCTTTGAGTTTCCTACAATTTTTAATAAACCTTCGCTGTTTCCCAACTTCTTCATTTGTAATTATTTACAATAAGGGCTTCAAAAAATTTCAAATATTACATTTCGAAACTTCGACGTTCCATTTCAAAATTATGAAAATGAAATCAATAGGTTTCTTATTTTAAATTAATCACAACATTGCTGCTTTTCAAACTAGCCTAATTTATGATTTTGTGACTACTAAAGAATTTTTATTTTTTAACTTTTGAGAAACAAACAACTGTTTTTTGAATACAAAGTTTTTCAAATAACCGATGATGGGGATTCTTGTAGGTCGAGAAGTTAAAAATTAAATTTGTACCAATGAGCTATTCAAATTAGGTACCCAGTACTATTAATTAACAATAAACATAAACAAATTTTAAAAACTATAAATATCTCCAAGGCCATATCACCATTCAGAAATTGTTTATAGATACAAGCGTCAATTATTTGGAATAAGTATATGTATTAACACAAATCTCATTTGAATTCTCTACCTCCCACTCAATAATTTTAGACTACTCCTAGTAGATATATTTCTATTTTATAGGTCTTAGTAATATGAGGCATGTTATATGAGGCGGAAAGTCCTAGTTTAATATCAGTATGAATAAATACGTCGTTAATAAGTGGCAGCGCCAATCAGAGACATACCCTTCAATGTTTACCGAAAAGAACGCTGGTCAAAGATTTAATTCCAGCCAAGCTGCAGCAGCGTCCGATATATCTAATTGGTTGCCTATATGTACCCTATTTCCCAAAGGTTTCATAAATGTTTAGAGACATCGGAGGATTTCATGATCAACATGTCCGGGGGGGGGGATTGTTTTCAATTTTAAGTAAATAGCTGGTGTCTTATTTTTACCTTTGCTGAGGAAATCCTCGAAACTCCATCCTAGAAGAACTGGGAGTTGGGTACTTCTGTCACCAATCAGAAATTTCCTCCACTATCAGACGAACTTCCTCAAGGCTTAACGAATCACAGAAACACACGCAAAAAACACAAGGCACAAATTCATACTTCTTTCACCACTAAACATGAAACAAAATAAAATACGAACACTTGTACGGTGTAAAATAGTCACTAAACAACATCGTAAGACCACTTACGATCTGCATGATGCGCACACTTAACTAAGTCGAACCAACTTCACTTCACAAAACTTTAGGCACGAACTAATAGCACAGAAACTAAAAAAAAGATAATTATTAGCTACATACATAAAATTTTCACGGGAGCACTATGGGCCACAAGGGGTACACAATGGAGGGAATGGAACTCATGAAAACACACTTGGGACTAGTAGACAATATAAAAATCCAACACGTATAAAAGAGAACTTATTCACTTCCTTTACATTCACCTATCTTTCGAGTGATAGCTAACTAGCGGAAACCGATGTCCAAATTTCTGGTCAATTCTATTCCGTCACTCTTAATTATTGATGATGCTTACACATCTAATTTTAGGCTTTTCACAAGCTTATGTTTTTAATTTAATCAATCAAATGTGTTAAATATCGACGACTGAAAAAACTGCGCCAAAAAATAAGTTAATGAATGATAAGAATCTCTGGTAACGAATAAAAATTTCACAGAAGTCTTCACTCACTTGTAAACAAGAATCCGTCGAATGGTCACTAAGGATTCAAACACCGTTTTTTTTATTTTCAGTCCATCTGCATGTCGAGTTTAAAATTTGGCATAGCAGTTGCGGAAATTTTAAAACACGAACACTACATAATGAAGGTTAGCCACTCGCAAAGCACATGGTTCCAAGCAAAGTTGGACTGAACGAAATTTCGTAGTTTTCCATAAAGAATACGGTTTTGTCAACAATCTTGACGAGTCAACCACTGGGTTTTCTTCCCCGAACATGATATTATCTTCTCAATCATTCATCCGAAAGCATGCGTCACACATTCTTCAGAGCGGGTAATAATCCTCCTCTGCCGTCCAGCGCCTCCGACGATAATTCCTTCCGTCTTCCTCAAGTAATGTGAATCTCGCCTGCAAGCAAAGAAAGATAAAAATACTGAATTCAAATTTAAAAAGTATAATAAAATAAGATGTAGGAATAAGGAAAGTAAAATAACACATATTGTGTTTCAGACAATACAGATTTAAAATGGAGAACCTCAAAATAATCAGAACTTGCGAAAACGTCGACATCAAGTCAAGGTAAACCAATGCTTAATGTACTAGAAAGGGAATTTTTAATAATAAATTAATGGTTTTAAAAACGCTTGAAGATTACAATTATATATTCTCCAACACTTCTTCCAGTTCATGAGTGATTCAGAAACCTTCCTTACAAGAACCAAATTTCCTTCCTCCTAACGACGGACTTCTTCAAGCATACTCCTTGATAAAATTACAGATCAGAAAATAAAATACAAATCAATTATGTCTCCCTAAAAAAAAAGATCTATATGCACTCAAAACTAATCGCATTATCATAATGGCCAGGAGTAACAAAGGATTAGTGGATTAGGTAGTGGTGCGACATGAGCTCGCCTACAGAATTGAAATGCTACATCATTTGTCAGAACTTCCTCCTCCAAAAACAGAGCGGCCCCAAAAACGGAGGACCTGTCGAAACAGGACATTAACATCCTCTCCTTCTCCACACTCCAAACACCCCGATTTAACCAACATTTTTCAAAATCCATAAATTTGCAACCATGGCCGTACGAGGGTAATTCTCCCCAGTGAAAGAACTTATGCGGTCGTTGATTTTTCCTTCACTCCTATGTTCCTTCCTTCATGCATACGAGAACCTCGTCATTTTCTCAACGTTCTCATAACTTCCCCCTCTTCCAATAAACTAACAGATACTGATATTTTCAATGGGCATTGTGTCTGTATACACTTTAACTTCACGCGACTAGGGCCTTTCCAACACTCGGCAGTTTCTTCTCCCGTAGTACTATGAACTCCCTCCGCAAATTTCCATTTAAGTCTGAATCTATCCATTCCGACCTGCCAAGCCTACAGCAGTTTAATACACATCCTTACAAAAGTAATGGAAGGGCGTGGCCAGGGACCAGGATGGCACCGTCATACGCAAGATCGATCACGGATCTACTTGAATAACCAGTCTTTTAAAACCAATAGTCACATACCTACTTTCTGGGCGCTAAGAGAAAAATTAAAATTTTTTTCGTATTCGTAAAAACCGGCATGCCTGCCGAGTATATTTTAATCCATATTGTGTCATTACCAACCATCATCTAATGGCTAGTTCACAAACAGCAATCGAAGAAAACTATAATAATGACAATCGACTCTTTAGTCCAATGGCTGAATCTAAAAAAATAACTTTTTAAACTTATTAACAAATAATGCTAGTAATTAGTTATTGTAGAATATTCACAGATAATATTAATGTTGTGTTTGACAAGCCAGGGCAATCTTCAAAAATTGTAGGTGAAAGAACACATATTCTACGAATTAAAAGGAAAATGATATTTCTTTATTGTCCCTGGAATTATTCTGAAAAGAGGAAACGTTTTTTACCAAAGTAATTAACCAGTGGGAAGATATTAATTCTTCTTGGAATTAATAATATGCGCGGAGCATTTAAAAAGCAACGTTGCTGGTTCAATCACCATTGTTTTTATTAAGATAATATCAAATGTTCATATTAATTGAAAATGTACTATTAATTAGCCCAAAACGTTGGTTTTTATATTACGAGGGAAATGTACAGAGGGTAATGAGCTGGTCACATCATATTTTATTTCATGATATAATGAATGACGTAAACGTCACAAAACTTATACCTTACGAGGATAGCTATATTAATAACTGTGATCCTGCCTCATGTCTTTGAAAGATATTAATGAAAACGTGCTATGGAGTGTGTTGCGTGAATCGGAATCGTGTAGGATTAGGAAGGATTCTTAATGAGCGAGGCACGTGGGTTGGAGTCGTGGGTCTGGAGGAGATTGAAAATAAGGTGAAAACTATTGAAGCCAGATTTGGCGGAGCCACGGAAATCAGATACACTGAGAAAATCCACTCAAACAAGAAATGCTACTTGCGGATATACGGAGACGCATATTAGTCCGTCAATTGTAAGTATTACCTATATTGGAAAGTGTCTAACAGAGATGGCTAAGAGACTTAATCGACACATCGATATTTTATAAAATACGTTGATATCAGTAAACATAGCCTTTTCTATACCGCCACCGATATTTATCATGGTATATCGTTATTTTGTGATCTAATCGATACATTATAATTAATCATTAAATGTGAAAATATTGTTCCGTTTAGTATTAGCATGAATTTCATTAATTCTCGAAGGAGCACAAGCACCTGTATTTAGCTTTTAAGCTTCAATATGACCTAAATTTTAAATAAATCGAAATTGTTTCTACCCACGGTGGGTAAGGGGTTTCTACACTTTTTTCCAAAACTGTAGAAATTTTTAAAACTCATAATGAGAAAAAATGTTGCACCACGTCATTGCCAGCTCAGCTAGAAGAGATAACATGTATATAAGCATTTTGGTGTCACACACACACCCTGAAAACGACGACGGCGGACTTAGCCTTCGAAACGAAATAATCAATGAACAACGTAAGTGGAACATATAGAATTAAAAAAAATTATTTGCATAACTGTCCCAATTTTTCATTTAAATTTCTGGAGCGAGATTTTTCTATTTTCTCCTCTATTTCTATACTTTCTATATATGGCCTAAAAACTAACTCGATTTTTAAAGGATAAAGAACACAAAATTTGGATAAAAGGGACGCTAAATGGTGACGTATTCTTTCCCTTTGTTTTTGATGCCCTGTTTAGCTGGACTCCATACTCGATTTTAAAGATTCACAGCACTATCTATGATTCTCTTACCAATGTTTCAAACGTTCCATTTCAAGCTAATCTATCGTGTAGTCTGCCCAACTATCAGAATATGGGATGACACCTTCCACTACGTTGTCTTATGTAGATTTATAGAGTGTTTGAGCTCATCGATTCGGAGTTTGAACCAGTCAGATAAAGTCTTGAGTGTGAAGTCTTCCATCAATTTCAAATATTTCGTGCATCAATTTCTTTACAATTCTTTGGAACAACACCACATATATCATGTATTAATTCCAGTCCGACACAGTACCAGGAGTTACACTTTTCTTTCGTCAGCTCCATTCCACGGACGTCCTTCGATTAGCCCAATAATGAATTAAACCACTTCTTGCAATGAAAGGAATTTGCTGTTTGTAAAACAGTTCAAAGCACCAAAGTTCACCGTAGTGATGTATCTGCAATAAATTTTCTCATGAATGCACAGCTTTAATTTAGGTCCGCTATAGCTTTTTCTGTTCTCTTAGTCAAATTCCACCATTTTGGAGGAACCTAATACCCTCGCTTCCTGCCACAGTCGAGTTCCTAGAATTCAAGTTTTACGTTTATCTATTTCAAGCCGAAAAATATTGTCAGGATTTGTCTGGCATAGCTTTAAATGTAAATAACTAAGATCCAAAAAATAAACTAACAATTGCTTCACGATTTGACTCCCAGTTAATGTCAACGGGTCTGAGTTTTGCATATATTACTAGCCGAAATTCCCGACTTCACTCGGAGGAAAGTTCTCTCAAGTTTAGTGATTGAAATTAGAGACCCCCGATGAATCTATTCTCAAAATATTATTAATAAAATCTTAGTAAGGAGGAAGTTGAGAAGGGAAACTCTAGGTTGACAGGAGAGTAAAACAGAGAGGCGAATAATCGGCCGTACTTTTCCATTTCTTCTCCTTGGATAAAGTGTCGTACAAAATGGAAACGAAAGTGTCTAAATAAAATTGAAACCAAATCAAGTTCACACCGATTCCGATGACACCGTAATATTTGCCAGGAATCTGTGTAATGAAACTTCCATGTATAGCGGTTGAAATTCGACAGAATAATGTATTTCCACTATTTCATTCAATGAGGAGTAACTAATATTTTAACATTTTAAGTCCTTAACTGAAAGCCTAAAATCCTTCCCAAGGAAATTTCGTCGATTGGTTAGAAAGAAGCGGAAGAGAGGCTTAGAAGGGTGACAAATGCCAATAAGAAAACGGAACAGAGAACGGAAGATATTTTACAGGACAAATATAAGAGAACAAACGGGCAATGAGAGGAGTTGTAAGAGATACGAATGTGTTACCGCAATTTACTTTCTGATAGTACACCACATTTTAAGATCTACAAAATCAATCTATTCACATTACGAACGAAAAATGGGGATCTCTCGGGACTATTGATTAGCTTTTCTGTTTCTGAGGCCGATGATTAAGTTTGACTCACGGAGGTCGCGAATATTTTTCAGGTTTATTCATGGACACATTTGGGATTCGTCATAATCGGTCTGAAAATCAACACCCAATTGGGATGGATACCAGATGTATTCTTCCTTCCTGATCATCACCCACCCAAAAAAATGCGGTGAAAGAGATAGCATTAATAAGAGACCCAAAATAAAACTATTATGTATCACTGAATATCAAATGCGATATGGCTCTGCTTTTTATAGATGATTCAAAAACTATTGTTGTAATTGCAGCAAAATTTGAAACCCTAATTTGAAATATTTACCCACTATAAATTGCAAAAACCGGGATTTACGATTTTTATACGGATTAATCGTAAGTTTCAAAGCTCATTTCTAACTTCATGAAGATCATGGCACGTGGCACTTTACAGATGAGACAAAATTGGGCATCAGAAAAGGGCGTAAGCTCTCAAGTAGAGGTGTTGTAGATAAGCCATTAAAATCAAGTTGAAAAATGTGAGAGTAGGTATAAAGGAAAAGCTCTCAAATAGAGGTGTTGCAGATAAGATATTAAAATCAAGTTGAAAAATGAGAGAGCAAGTATAAAGGAAAAGGTGAGACAAGATGCAATAGAGGTCGCAATACTATAACGAAGAAAAGTAGATTGGACACAATATGAAACATTGAATTCGTAAGGAGTACAATGGGAAGAAACCTCGAAAGGGCAAATTTAACAGAAGAACCAAAACGCAAATACTTATAGTAAAGCAAGATTTAAGAACAAGGAGCTACGAAGAGGAAAAGGAGTTGAAATGAATGAGGGAAAATGGAGGGTTTCCGCTATGATGAAAAGAAAATAATGAACGTAGGTCTACAGTAACCATTACACGCAGGTATTCTGATTTTTTGCTCTACTCTTTTCAGTATTCTTAGATCTTTTCTTTAAACTCTTTTTGTCCTCCAAACTTTCGATACCATCATCTCCCCGCATTCACCTCTTACACCAGTGGTCAACGTCACAATGTGTCGCTCCAAGAGCCACAACGCAAAAGAGCATCGGTGTGTCTTGCAGGCTTTCATCCTCAGAGGTTTCGTCAGCGAGCGGCCGATCCTACTGAGTTGCAATTCCTTTCTTTTACATGATCCCTAACTCTTCTTCTATTATTTCTATTTTGTGATCATCAGTATTCCTCCAAACCACTTCAATGTTTTTCTCCATCGCTCCTTTAATGGCCAATTAAAATAATTAAAAAAACCATTATTGCCTTTGACCATAATATTAAGGTCCCACGCAGCATAATTCTGATTGATGAACCAATGAATGTGAAATAAGAACCATATCCGCCAAACTTAAGAATTTATCGAAGGAAATATATATTTGTGTCAATTTTAATCCTCGGGTGGAACAATACAATTTTCCTGTAATATTTTTTGTCAACCTCCGATCTTTTGACAACTTCCAGAAAGCGAGCCAGAATTCCAGAATCGCCGCGCCGGTGGTCATCGTGAGTCTCACTCCTAACCCGCCGTCCTCACAACCTTTTAAAAATCCTCTCAGACCAGCACACACCTCCCTCCCTCAATCGTCGCGCCAAAAGTTTTAAACACCGTCCGGTACGATGGAAAAACAGGATTTATATTTGCGGTGTTGGTCCATGAATTATTTATTCGGAATTCTAGAGAGCTGCATTCACTCCCTCTCGAAAATCGTGGGGTAGGGGTGGACACGACGTGGGGGAGAATGTGTGTACGTGTGTGGATATATATATATATATATATATATATATATATATATATATATATAT
>LYUA01000455.1:25771-35834 GCA_002093875.1 Calopteryx splendens | reverse complement strand
TTGAAGTAACCATGAGATCACGACCGTGTATCCAAAATAAACAGATGAGTAAAATAAACAAAAATTGCTGTTGTTCTACAGAGAGTTTCTTTCATGATAACATCCTATTTTTCTGTACACATCAAACCACGGATTTTTTTTCAAAGTTCGCTCTTAAATTAACATGAAACCCTAACAGTTAAAAGGGCGGAAACTGTCTATAATGGAGCCTGTATACAATGTAAACTTGTCCATGAATGAAAAATAAAACCTGGTACCAATAAATCCTGTGGCATATGGATTTTTCATACCATTGAACCTGGATTTAATGGAATCTGCTTAATATGGCAACGGAATGATATTTTATTTAGAGATGAGTTTGTTACTTGTGTAATACAGAATTTCATAAGCATCATGGTGAAAAAATTTTCAATTTTTTTAAATTAATCCATCTGCTATCTTATATATCTTGTGTGAACAAGACTCACAGTAGTTATTTTTACACAAAGTCATGTCTGAGCAGCAATGACAGATATTGCATTTAAAGACTTTGAAAAGTTCATTAAAATTAAATATACATTGCCCTCCAATCTTAGAAAGAAGACTATTTTCTGATAAGACCCCTCTGACACCATTAGCTCCCTCCTAGCTGTGTGATTTTTTGCCTACCAAATCTTCCTGGGAAACTACAGGCAGCACAGGAAAATATATTGCCCCCCTCCCCTAATGTGTGAATTTCATACGTCATTGGACTTAGCATAAGCTGAGCTCTACCCTCACATATCAAACCAACCTTTGAGTTTATTACTGGTGGATTGGTGGTAGTTATTAGAATAATATACTACAATACCTAGCTTAGAAGCATCCTCCACCTCACAACCTCATCTTCCCAAAAGATTCTTTTTAAGAGCTTGATCATGTAACATCATACAGCTGTAATCAGAGACCATCATGTTCTTTCATAGAGCTGCAATAAGACGAACTTCTATTACTATGGTAAATGCTGTAATCCACTTGTGATCCATTTGAAATGCTGTGTGTTCAGTGTATGAATGAGTCAATGAAGTGAAATTTTTTGCATAATGATGATGCATTACATAGTGGTCACTAGAATTCCAGAGAAGGTGACACATTGTCATATGATGTCCACACAACTACCACCAACAACCAGCCCATCAGAGAAAGTACAGTTAAGAACAGTGCATTGCCAAATGAAAGATTTCAATGGTTGGTTCAAGTATCACACTTCATTTAACAAATGGCTTGCCAACGGATTCCTTACTACTGGTGGATGAAATTATATTTCCCATAAAAACGTGTACGAAAAACAAAAAATTCCACAAAATTAATTTTTATTTCAATTTTAAATTTTTACTCAGTAATTGATAAGTACTTTCACATGTGATTATCTTGTGATCCACCATCATTTTAAGTCATCCATCATGGGTATTCTGTTAGAATGCAAGCTATTCGTTTGGCTGATACACTCTTTAGCACGTTGACAAAGTTTCTAAAAAGAAGATGTATTCCTAACAAACCTTAACAACTTAACTCTTTTTTGAATTATTTTCAATAGGTACAATTTCCACAACATTATTCGTCAGAGTAACTAAATAGTTGAATAACTTCAATGGTCGACCTTTTGAACATCATCTCCCAAATCATGCTAAAGATTTTTCATCCTGTTGATCTCGATCATGATTTTACTGTACCACAAACTGCCTAACTATACTTTCTCATATGTGCAATAATAATGCAATGCAACTAAATATAAAAAAAATTTAATGTGTTGACCTTTTGCAGAAAACACCTGCTTGTCCTAAATGATTTTTAGTATATCTCTGTTAAAGCTCTAATCAGAGTTTACATAATATTTGATTTGAGTGTTCTCTTTGATTTTAGATTAACTTTTGATAAGTACATCGATTTTGTAGTATCTAGATCATATAAAACTCTTGATTTCATCTCTCGAAATCATTGTTACTTCAACAACATTTTCTGTTTTAGATTACTGCATATTACATTAGTTATGTCAATTCTTGAATATTGCTATATAATTTGGAATAGTAATTATGTATTTGAAACAAATTATATCCCTTGAGAGAGTTCAAAATATTTTTTTAAGATTAGATCCCTTGAATTTAATCTTGATAGACAAAAATGTCAATACAATGGCTTGTGTAAGTGACAAATTAAATCCACTCTTTATATGAAGAAAACAAATTGGTAGAACATTCTTACATTCTTTGAAAAACAATCATATCAAATGTTATGATTTGCAATACATGATGCTTTTTTTATACCTCCTTCACACTCAAGGTGTCAACATTTATTCGACATACCTTATGCAAATAACAAATACTAATAGTATCTACCTATTCCTCATACTATGAGATACTATAACTGCCATTTGTAGCTCTGCTGATATTTTTCATCTCTCTTCACTGCTTTCAGAAATGTTTTGATGAAACAGGTATTTATGGGATATAGCAATATATTGTCTGTCAGTGTTAATGTATTAAATATGGTATGTTTTAACTCATTCATATTTTATAATATTGCTCTTTTCTTGTACTCTTAATTTTTTTATCCCCTTATCTTCATTTAATGTAAAATGACTCTTTAGTCCTTCAAATAAATGTCAATATTATTATTGCCAAAGTAACCCACAAGTGGGAGTCTCATGGGCTTAGTGTCCTCACCCCTCAGGGGTCCACATCCTTTGTTATTAAGAACATACTCAACATCACCTGGTTCAGGGAAAAACTATATATTTCTGTAACTTCAAAGATGGGAGAGTGATTAAATTATACCACCCAGGCACTTGAATTTCCTCTATCCAATTGAAATGAATTACGAATGGGAAGAGCTTCAAAATAGGGAGATAGCCCAGGACCTCCAGCTGCCTTAAGACACCCCTGACACATGAGGATGCATTTGTTACACTAATTCATTCAATTGTTATAACTGATTTAAAATGTCTCACAGTGTGAAATAACTACTCATATGAAATTCATCTAGCTGCTGAAGGAATACCTCGGGCATACTACGGCATCTTGGTGATCAGCGATCTTGGCATTAAGACTGGTGATGGGAAAGATAGCTCGGAAGAATCAGGACACCTTTATTGCTTATATAGATACAGAGAAGGCTTTTTATCATGAACAATGGCAGCAGCTGTTTCAGATAATAAGAGAGGCAGGAGTAAAGTACAAAGACCGTAGAATTGTACGGGATTTGTATAAAGATGAAGTAGCTATTGTACAATGCGGTCCAGACCTGCAAGAAGCTAAGACAAGATGGGGAGAGGCAGGGTTGCTCTTTATTTCCACTATGTTCAATGCATGCATTTAGTGTGAAATAGATGAAAAATGAGAAAGGTAGGGGAAAATGGTAGAATATGGGTGCAAGGCAAGGCAAACAGTTTGATATGTTATGATTTGTAGACGATGTAGCTGTTTTGGCTGAAAGCGATGGATGCCTATCAGACATGCTGAGAAAATTGGAGGCTATCCTCAATATGGAATATAATATGAACATTAACAGGGAAAAGACAAAGATCCTAGTAATAAGCAGGGATGGGACGGAGGCCGAAATTACTCTAGATGAAAGGAGACTTGAAACAATTCTGAAAGATCTCATTAGTAGAATTAGTCAGACCAAGGTGGGTTTCAAGGAAAAGAAAAGTCTCCTCAAATCAAACAACATCAAATTGAGCCTAAGAAAACATCTCCTCAAGACCTTCATGTGAAGCATGTCACTTTATGGAAGTGAAACATGGACTCTTGGCACAGATGGAAGAGAGAGAAATGACGCCTTTGAGATGTGATGCTACCGGAGAGTCCTCAAGATAACCAACGAAGAGGTACAACTGAGAGCTGGGGAAGTTCCCGGTCTATGGAACATTATGAGAAAGAGAATAGACTCCTGGATATGCCACATCTTAAGACATGAGGGACTTATTGCCACATCTTAAGACGAGGGAGGTATTGGCAACGATATTAAAGGGCCCAAGCAAAAATGTCAATAAGAGAGGCAGACCAAGAAAGGAATCAAATTCTTGAGGATATGGGCTGCCATTCTTACCGACAGTTGAAGGGATTGGCGCAATATCGGGAGAAGTGGAGATCAAAAACAATTGCTGAAAATCATTCTACAGATTGTTGACCAAAGAAGAAAACTAGGGCATAATATGTTGTAAATATGCGATCATTTTACCATTTATACCACCAGTACAAGACACCAACACTTCGCAACATCATCCCTTCTACTAATTAAAATAGTTAAGTTCTAAAGTTTTTCCGTATCGATAAATATCGGATTTATTCTGCAGTAGATTAACTGTATCATACTTTTAAGGATACCAACAAATTTCTGTCAAATCAAAAATATCTTATAAATTAAACGCATTAATTCCATAGATAATAGATTCACCTAGTAGCTCTTCGCGCTTTAAACGTTTCGGTAGTTCCTCCTCTTGTAGGTCATTTCTTTTCCTCCTTCCTTTAGCAGTATTACCATCGGCCAAGTTTCTCTTTTCCATTTCCTCTAATGCCTCTGGATGAATGCACTGAAGATGAATTTCATCAATTTCCATTAAATGCATAGGATATGCATCATAAAATACCCATTGGTAAAAGTTAATATGTTTACCTTCATGTGCTTCCTTAGATTTGAAGACGACGATCTGTTAGTGCCAATAGTTTTCAAAGCAGGCGCGCATAATTTACATCTCACACGGAAACAAGAACTAGTTCCGATGCCTTCATAATCTTCTCTACTGATGTAATAGTAATCTCTATAGTTTTTCCACGGAAGGGCATTCTGTTCTTCATCCATAACGGAACTTACAGAACTCTTACTTGCACAAAAACTTAAGGAGTTTTTTTTTCTACCACGCCAAAAGGTGGGTTTTGTTTCAAATTTCCTTGAACTTTCCAAATTACTTGATAAGATATACGAAGGAAATAAGTTATGATAAGTAACGCCAAAATATCGTTACCCAAAGTTACTTCGGTTACTCTACGTCGTGCCACCACTGCCACGCCGAACGCTTTGCATTTGGTTTGGCGGTTGGATAACATCATCGATACTGGACAGAAGCGATACCTCAATACTTTCGATACCTGAAAGGTTACCGGCAAAACTCAAATTTCATTTTAAGCGAATAATATTTAAAGTTACTAAGAAAAAACAGTAATAGTTATAATAATTAATGCTATATTGCAGTTGGAATTTTTTACCCTTGATCTTCATTAAATCACATGCCTACTACATAAAATTAAAACTTTGGCTTGGAACTTAGCTTGTAAACTTCAAATTCAATGTCTCCATTAACTTAACCAGTGCTAAGTATTCCAATACCAATAGACCAATCTGCGGTACCATTACTTTGATTCCAGTACTGTGTTCTGAGGTACTATATTTATTTCTAATAAATGGTAAAATTGAATTTCCTATGGTCAAAAATAGTTTGTATGCAAGTGAAACATGTACCCCACTCACAAGCAACAATGAAAATCTAATATCTTAGACACCCATGGATGGATAGCATATCATTAAAGCTATTCTTCACATCAAAGCATATTCTAGGTGATATTTTCCTTACAGTGTTACTTCAAGTCCCTGCCATTGATTCTTTTCTCTTTCTAAATCCTTTTTTTCATAAATTCTCTACTTCTACAATCTTTTTTGAATTTAATGCCTACTGACAAAAAATAGTATGGCCCCTTTCTTGAATCTAGAACTTCAGTTATGATTTTTTGATGACCTCATTCCTTTACTTTTCTAATATAGGTACCTATCCAATATATATTGTATTGATCCTAAAATATGCTCAATGACTGTGATATTTTGCCTGGTGGGTTTAGCAAGGCTTTTTCGTCAGCATATCTGACTTTATCATATCATTGACCACATATTTTATTAAAGTCATATATATTCTTTTAAATAAGTTAAATGCATATAGGCATATGAAATTCCATCATTTGAGAAATTCCATAGAGATTTACTCTATGGAAATACTATATAGTATATACTGCATATGTATGCTTCAAAAACTATATTATGAATGATTATAGTCAAAGCCAAAATAGCATAAAAGGTATTAGAATCCCTAAAAGAAAAATTAACTGAAAGTTTTCAAGGAAAGGCATCTGCAGTAGATACATTTAGCAAATAGTATCCTAGGATACTACTAGCTATAATGATATATATATAGAACATTTGCACATTATCCTTCTTGCCGAAAAGAAACTATTGGAAGAATATTCTTATGTTGAAGCATATGCATAGAACATATGTTCTATGTACATGCTTCAACATAAGTTGAAAAACACTGGATGAATGTTAATTCCACTTTCAAGTTCACTAAATTTGAAGTAATCATATGATTTATAATCGTTTTAATTTATTTAGTTAATCGAAATTACCTTGAGACAAATTTTTAAGCGAACCTCTGGAGTACACAATCTCCAAAAAAACCTTCACCTATGAACTTAATGAGGTCATAAAATTGGTTGCATTTTCAGAACAATTTCACCGCATAAGACCACAGGGCTGGTTTGCTCCTTGAAAGGATACTTGATTAATAAATTTGATGGTTTATTGAGTTGACTAAGTGATTAATAATTATCATACATGTTTTTTTATATGATGTAATTTTATTTATGTCATTTGAATGTTTTAAAATTTGACGAATCTATTCGTATGTACATCTGGCTAACCATAAATAAAAAAATATTATTATTATTGGTATACATACATATATGCTTTTTTCAGAAGTTTTGCTAACCAGGGCAGATCCAATGATGATCCAGATCCTGGATAATTTTGTGTATGCATGGCAAATGCCAATTGGGAAATAACGTCCCTCCATGATGCTGCGAACAAATCCCAAGATTAGCTTGCTTTTCATAGAATAGAAATTCTTAAATAAAAGTAAAATGAGTAAACTCTTTATTAAACTACCCATTACTATCATTCCCTGCTACTTCTCCATGGTCTCTTGGCTGTATAATATTATTCGTCTTAATACTTCTATTTTCCCGCTTTCTTCAACAACATAGACCGCACCCACCAATTACAATCACCAATCGAAGACCTCGTATTGGACGTGGTATTTGTGCAAACGTCACCGCGCGTAGAGACATTTTTTTCAGGAGGCTTAGGAATTAATTAGTTCCAGTTCCAGAAGGATTTACTATTTGATCATTAATATGTTTTACTTAGGAAAAATTAAAAATTGAAATAGTAATTGGAGGAATTACCATTCTCGACAGAAATTACCAAACCATAAGATAACTTCATTTGAAAGTTCACCTGCTCAATTACAGCTCAGATATTTGTTTTATATTCATGTAATAAGAATGACGAATCTGATAATAAGCAGCAATTGACTATTACATTGAGAAAGTCATGTGCTGAGATATACGACTGTTCAAAATTCGTGGCGATTAATGTTATCAGTTCTTTAAAGCATCTGTAGACGTCACTGCCTTCTCAGCGTAACTAGCGTAACCAGCGTAACAGACTTGCTCGTTTTATTCAATTGTTGGTTGCAAGATACCAATGATACCATCAAGAAAGTTAAGTTTTATTCCTAGGATTCAACAATGGGAAGTTACGTTTGCGAAATTTGCCGATTGCCGGCACCCGGTGACTGAATCCCTAACTTATCGAGAACGACTGTCAAGGACGTTTGTGAATTCATGTGAATGGATCAGGTACGCACATAAGATTTTAAATAATGAGGGCTATCATATTCAAAATATTAGTCTTATCCTCAGTGTTGTGTTGATTTTATGCCTGCATTAAATTACCCCTGGCCAGCAATAATTCTTTACTTTAGGCTTTAGATAATTGTGACATTGCTTCTAATTCAAGAGTAAATTTGTCCTTGGGTGAGAGACCAGACAAACAAAATAATCTGCTCTCATGCGTCCTTGAAATTTCTCCAAGTTCGCTGAATTCACGTTCATTATCAGGGAAGATGTACTTTATATATTGAAGAGGAGAGTTCGCAGCTTCTTTGACCGTTGCTTGGGAATGCGTCGTTAGAAGCAGTGAATGTGATCGTAGACAAGGAGCTACACTGGATTGAAATCAGAGCTTTAGCGCGGGTTAGACAAGTTATGTAAGTACGTACGGTAAATGCGAAAGGGGTGAAAAGGTCGCACGTTGGCGTAAAGAGATGCGTAACTTGCGCGTGCTAATCGACGATCGCCAATATTTTATCTAGCATTGTTTGAAAATTTCATACCACCGGCAAAGTTGAAACTAAGGTGGTTGTGGTGGATAGTCATCGACGGTGGCCAGTATGCGTCAGGTTGTTGTTCACAATTATAAAATTGTATTTGTAATGTAATATAATTTTCTGTAATTTCAGTAACATTCGTATAAGTTGCGTGCAAAATGTTTTTCCATATGTGAATTGTTAGTCCGTCTCGTCCATCTAATATCGTTATGTTGATTAAAAATGTGCTTCAATTTACTATTATTCTATAGGCATAGCATGTTCTGCAAATGATTTTCATAGTTGGAAATAATATAAATTTGTTTTTACAGCATATTTAATCACTCTTAACTATTGAGCTGAGAAATGGGTTCAATAAATTTGGTTATTAATCATTTGGTCAAGCAGTCTCGATCAAGGGTTTCGTTTCTCTATAATAGAGCAACCAATTTAAGTCTCACAAAGCTGGGTGTGAGGTATTCTTCTGTAGGATCGACAAAAGAAAATGTCGAATCTGATAAATGTAAGTTCCAAAGTGCACTCTATCAGTTCCTGTCATGGCTTGAAAATATATTTTGCAAATCTGGGAAAATATTACGATTCTTTTAAAAGTACAATAATGTTTTTGTGCAGATACATTGAAATTAAATGGGCCACAAGTGGAGGTGAAGGATCCAACTTGGGACAAGTCTATTCACTTGCCATTTATTTGGTTGCGAGATCATTGCAGGTTTGTGTTTGGTGTATTAGCATTAATCATTCTGATCTACCAAACAATTAATTATCTAACAGCATTACTTTTTAATATATAAAAGGTGTTCCAAGTGCTATAATCATGCCACCAGCCAGCGGACATTGGATTTGTTGTCCATCCCCGAAGACATCTATCCTGTAGCATGCTCACTAAAAAATAATGTACTTGAGGTCAAATGTAAGAACACAATTAAGATATAGTATTATAGCATAACATATAAATATTAGAACTTTAAGCAGAGAATTGGTTTGAAAATATGCACATTGTATAGGGCCTGATGACCATTACTCTGAATTCCCCCTCGATTGGTTGTGGAAGACAAGTCTTCGTGGGTATACTTACTACTCAAAAAAAGGACCCTCCTCACCCATCTTATGGGATTCCAGTCCCAAATCGGTGGAGAGGATAGCAAGGGTTCCTCTGGCCAGCTACATGAGCCCTGGAAGCAAAGGGAAGCTGACTACACCTGATGCAGCAACTCCTGGTTTAGTTGAGGTGGTTCGTTCTCTGGTTAAATATGGAGTGGCCTTTGTAGATGATGTAAGTATATACCTCCATTAATTATATAAGAATTACCAATCACCAATGGATGTGATCATCCATTAATATTTCAGTGTTTTAGTGATATTTATTATTCTTTGGCAGTGGCTGAGTGTTTTCATTAGATTATAATACAAAAAAAGACATTTTCTACAAGAAATTACTTTTCTTTCCAAAAAATGTTTTTTCCAAAAGTCCAACAGATTACCTAAAAACTGATGAATGGAATTGCAAGTTTCTTCCAGTTGTCAATTTTCATTTTTAATTGTGAGCCTTGTGCCCATTCACTCATTACTTTCATTTTTGTGAGGTGCCTATTTCATTGAAATAATATAAGATTTATACTTTATATTTATAGTCAGTCATGGAAAGCAAGTAGTTGCTATAGGTGAACTGTACACGTTTGAACTTGCAACGGCTGCCGCTGATACAAGACGAGTAAAATCAATTAGACCTGTACCACATATACATACATTCACATTAACCTTTAAGCACCGGATTTAAATTCCCAATGGTCGATCTTCACTGCCGGATTTAATTTCAGCCCTTAAAAAAAA
>LYUA01000454.1:906627-919286 GCA_002093875.1 Calopteryx splendens | reverse complement strand
TCGACAATACATGTCGTTTGCAAAACAAATGAGTGACGGATTTGTCGATTTGTCTGTGAGTCGCGCTCGAAGTGAAAGATGTGAACCATGTGAACAACATGGTGCGTTGCTACGGTTCCAAACGTTCCTACGGTTCCTACATCTCAACCATGAATATTCATATGTATATTCATGACTTCATCTTTAATTTTTCGATAATAGTTTTTCGTCTCATCAAGGAATGTCATTTTAAGGCATATTTAGAATAGTATATTAACGAAACTGGCTAGTAAATATGCATATTTTAATGTCAATCAATAAAAGGCTGGCTTTTTTTTACCGACTTCATTTTACGAGCAAATTTTCCAACAATCTTGCATGGTCCCACTATTGTCTTTTATTCTCAGAACTTATTTACTCTATCCGATTCATGTAGAGACTTTTCGGTTAAGTATACTACGTGGAAGCTATAAAGTATTTTAAGGAGATGTTCTTGCGCTCATTAGGTCTCGGTGACCATAACATTGCAATGTTATGGTCACGATGCTACGGTTATGAGTAAATGCAAGACTTTAACCATCCTTTTGACACGCTCCTCACACCTTATTAGTGCATTAGGTTTAAGCGGTTTAAGGTATTGTGAAAATTAACTAATCATTAAAATATCGATTGCTGATAGAAAAGCAATGTGATAAACGACACGTTTGCGAATAACCGATGTATCGTATAACTGTTTTTATGTCACAAAAGATATATGCTATATATATGTAGTTATAAAATCTGCATACAGAGCTTAATATTGATTTTCATATTTTCTGCCAACAAGTTAATAATATTTTGCTGTGCCAATTCCAATTAAAAGTCAAAATCATCAATAAAAATGTAAGACAAATCAGAGAGTTTCATAATCAACATCGAAAACTTTTAAATACATTTTTGTTCTGTTCATTGTTCATCTATGAATTTATTTTTTAATGACGTTTTTAAGTTTTACTTCAAATTTATTAAAATAATTTGATAATAACAAAATTTTCTTTTTGAAAATCACAATGCCCCTCTTCATTGCTTTTTCCAAGATTCAAGACTAGAAATATCACTTTTTGAACCCTAAAAAGGCAGGTTCATCCTAATTCATCAAAACCCTAAGGGATGTTAATGTATTGTGGTGAAAGCCTAAAACAATGATGGCCTGCAGAGTTCCTCCTTTGGGATTACATCGATTACATCTAACTTACGCAATGCTGCTCAGCCCAACAATGACATTCCTCTAATTGTGTTTTTAGCAAAAACGAAAGTCGGTACGTTAAAAAGTCGAGATGAATCGCTTTCTCACAACCGAAAATGGTGGGTGCACCCCATTTCAAGAAAATACTTTGAACTGCTGTAAAGAAACAATTGAAAAGAATTTATTGCATTAAAGAGGGAATATATTTTATCAGACGTCCAAAAGTAAGAAGTCCAGCGTTACCATGGAGTTTTGCACATATACCATTTCATATTAAACCATCCCGCCACGTCACGGAAGAAACGTTTCTCTTTTTCATTGGGCCACATCGAAATTGTCATCACCCATATAACGTTTCCAATTGGCAGTTGAACACAAAGCTCCAGTGGCACGAGTGGCACCTTGTCAGACTAAAACTAAATTGAGCGAGATATTGCGAGAGAGCGCATGCTTTGACAGTTGCAGACAGCTAATTCTCACGTACAGTACAGATGAAATTGTGTATCACGATATATTACTGTTACTAGTTTGAATTAAGTCTTTTAGCTGTCACAATGGCTAAACTGAATTTATTTTTTGTTATTATTTTGAGCATTATTTGTGGTATTTGGTGTGAGTCACAGGAAAAAAAGATAGTTACTGACGAAGAAAATGCGGAAAACATTCCCTTTATCCCAACAAAGGAGTGGCAGAAAGTTAGAAAGGGTACGTGGTGTATTCCATTCGCATTTTTGCATAGGTGTAAAGTGAACGTGTACGTTTCCATAGGTAATTGAAGTATTTTATAAAGGATGTGTGTATTCATTTACTGTTAATGTTCTTTAAGGACAAGCCATACCTGCTGGTATACATTCAAGACTGAATCTTCAGACAGGTGTGGTGGAAGCCAAACTTTTGGATGAGAAAGACAGCAAAGACACAGCCCTCTCCTCTTTTTCTAAAGAAGATGCAAGTTTAAGTTCGGATGAAGGTGTTAAGCACACGGACGACGATCATAGCCAAGACCGGCTTCGAGATATGCTGAGCAAAATATCAGAAATTGACGATGGAGGATCTAATCCAATGGTAAATAAAGATGTAAGAGTATATATAATTTCTATTTGGTGGAGAAAGGTAAAAAGTATCATCTAATAGTGAGAAACACACTACCACAGGATTGCATCATTAATTGCACTTTTCAGGTCATATGTCATTAAAATGTCGTTTACTGTAAGTATGGGCCAGTCCTGGTATTATATTTTGTTTCTGTTGTGGAATATGGCTGAAATCATTCCTCTATAGAAAAAAATATTCCCGATTTTCCAAAAAATATAATTAACCCGCATGTTACAACGGGAAACTTAACGGAAGATGGGAGCATTCCACAGTCATAAATATGCTTATTTTTTCATCACATAAATTCTGCATCTTTGGATGTTTTTTCAGTTCAGTCATGAACACGTATATTACCAGCTGATAAATTTACTATAATACACTCCTGTATGTTACTTCTAGGAATAACTCCCTATTACTAGTTTCCTCTACAACTGTCCTGTCGTACTTATTTTGCCTCTGTCACACATTGTTGTAAACATGCCCTTCTGTTCCCAATATTCCTCATTTTGACAGTCTTTTCAACTGCATTCCCTCATGTCTTGCTCGGTCTACACCTTCCTCTTCAACAATTCACTTTATTCTTATATATCTGTTTGGTGATTCGACTCTCATCCTGACTAACCCATCATAGCTCCCTTTTGTCATACTTGTCAATAACCTGTGCATCCAATTGAAATTATTGATTGCACATAGGTGGGTGTTATGGTTCAGGATTGAAGTTTCTTTTCAATTTATTTTATGTACATCAATATAAATTCTTTATTTCCCTATCAACTTGAATTAATTAAAAATATCGATTAATAATAATAGACCATTCTTTAGCAAGTTGGGTTAATTTTTTACAGGGTTGGCAATACTAAAGAATTGTAAATTCAAAGTAAGAGAATTGTAACTGCTTTTCGGGTGAAATCATACCTGTAAGAATATAGTCTAATTTATTAGCTTTTCCCATCCACAATACAATTGTCCACAATCATAATAAGATCCATAAGTAACATTAAACTTGGTTGAGTAATTGTGAAAGATAATAGGATAGATGAACAGATAATATTATAAAGCATATCCCTGGTGCCTGGAAGGTTTTTATTATGTGGAGTATATAGGTTACAAAATGATATTTTCTCCAAGAAAGCAAAGATAGCTCAGTATTGTGTAATAAAAGTGGAATCCTTCCCACATTATTGTGTAGAAGTCAACCTTGGGTCCACCAGCATATGTGAGGTACTTGAGTGGCACGTAGTAAAAATAGGTGAGCTAGGTTAGATACTCCTATAATTGACTAGTTTGAAAAACAATTCCTCACTGGTTAGTCCATGCTAAGAGAATGGATGATAATCAAATCACCAAACGGGTACAGAAGAGTTAATGATTTGAGAGGAAGCGGTAGACTAAGCTTAAATGTAGTTGGAAATACTCAAGATGAAGGATCTTATGAGCCTCAAGAACAAAATAGGATGTATACATGGCTGTGGCAGGGGTAAAAGAAGTGTTCAAGGATAAGGCATTATATCAGAAAGTAGAAAAAGTGTATGTTTTCTTAACCAAAAAATTAGACATTTTCTCTGGAAGATAGTGACAAGATGGGCAATGTATGTTGGAACAGGCTTCAACAGCTTGATTCCGTTAGTGTATTCACTCAAGTGCTCAAACTGCTCTTCTTGGAAAAGTTCTTTAAAATTGCTTCATACTCCTAGTAAGTACAATTCTTGCTAGTATGTAGGGTGTAAGATTTGGTGTTTTCCCAACCTGAGGATGATGGTGGAGTTAGCCATCGAAATTTTGGCAGCTGAAACCCTGACCCAGTGGAAAAATCACAAAGACTTCCCTTGCTCTTATTTTCATAGAGATACTTTCAATTATTCATGTTGGTGTTTTCATCTACATCCGTGCATTATCTTACAAACCTTCAAAAAGCCATTTGATAATGGTCACCCTCATCTCATCTTTCGCTAAAACAAGAGCATGTGCTAAGGAACTTCCTATTCTCCTGCTCCTTAAGTTACTCAGGTCAGCCCAATACATTTGAAATGGAAATTAGTGCCAGTGAATCTTAAGACAAATTATTATCCGTTCAAAATATATTTGTCAATTGTCATTTGGGCAACCTCGGAACTTGTCGGGTGACCCCACTTCAAGGGGGTACAATCACAAAGTGGGTAACTGATGGACAGCACTGCCATTTCTTTCGGAATACACGTGATGCAAGGCATATGCCTTTCACAATGATGTATGACATGCATCATTCTTGGCAACACTGTGCTAGGAGAGACAAAGTTCACTCAACTAAAGTATGTAAGTTACTGAATTTTTCACTAGTTAGGCCTCACTCACTTTTTTGCAATTGTTTAATGCAGTCACGTGATTATGACCATTCATTTCCCCTACCCCTGAGTGACAAAGGTATTTTGAACGGATAATGGTAAATGTTTAATTTGGAATAAAAGTAATTTAATCATAATTGTAAGATATTCTTTCTGTTAAAATTTCTTTTTACTGTTCAATAGCAGTTTAAGTACCTATTTCAATATGTGTAACATAACAAAGTACCTACAGAACATGGAAAGTTGAAGGTTACGTTCCAATCAATTTCCAATGGGGTTTTTCTTTTGATATTGACTGTTTGGAATCTTATCAATTTTTTTGGTGCCCTATATCTTTATGATGACTTTCCTACTTCTCAACACTCACTCACTCTAGACTGATACACACCCTTATATTCACCAAACCCCACTTAAACCTTGATCACCAATGTAACCTTTTAAATGCATCTTTTCTTTCCTCTTTTTACTGATATTTTGTATTTCTACATATGATATTTATTTACACGACCCAGGTTTCAATCTGTAGCATCATCATCAGGTGTACACACAGGAATTTTCATGTCTTAAATACCCTTTTAGAATGGGAGGGGGGTACAGGGGAGGAAGGTGTTGGCTGTTGAGGAGTGGGAGGGTTAATTAAGATTAATTTAATTTTAATTATTAAATTAAGGCTTACTTAATATTTATGAATGAAAAAAATAATTAAGTTTGCGTTTTAACTTAAAAGTTAACAACTATTTACTTAATGAATTAATTACTGCATATGAAGTATTTACTAAAGATTATATACAATACAAAGGAAGTACCTAAAATATTATGTATATTAAATACAAAGCTTTAAAATTTTTCTGTTTTTCTTGATATGCATTGTAATAATAATTTTTAATATTATTTAAAGTCTCACTCTTAATCACTCATGAATTTCTCACAGTTTTCACTTTCCTAAAAATTTTGTTTCCAGGAAGATGATGCTAAAATGAAGTTCAGGTCTTATGAAGAAATTAAAAAGGAGTTTGAAGATTTAAAAATGTCCATCAAAACTGATTCTGAGATAATATCAGAGTTGTGGGAAAGGTATAAAGGTGCCAGTCAACCCAAAGAAATAGTATACATTTTGACAGACTTGGATTATCTACTCCATCAAACTGATAATGCCGTCAATTTTGCCCAAAATGGTGGCCTTGCATCAGTGGTGTTGCCAGCAATTAACTCTTCACATACCGAAGTCATCATAGCAGCCTTACGATTGCTCGGATCAGCAAGCCAAAGTAATCCCAAAGTGCAAATTGCTGCTCTTGAGGCTGGTGCAGTGGAAAGTGTTTTGCGCCTTGTTAACAAACCGGAATTATCGTCATCAGCCCTACACGCCCTCTCATGTATCATTCGCCGTTTCCCTCTGGCACAGAAAACGTTTGTCAAGTACGGAGGTCCTGCCATCATGGCCAATTTATTTGACGAGTCGTACAAAATGGGAGGCAACACTGGGGAAGACTTCAATTTGCGTTGGCGGGCAAGAATCAAAGCAGTCACTCTCATGCACGATTTGATTCTGGAGCATCAGCAAGCTGAAGGAGAAGCCAGGACACAGTACATTCAAGTGGGGCTAATGGAGCAGATAATTTCCCATAATTGGTGCAAACTGTTCCCTTCCCTTTTAACGGTGGAGGATGATCATGATGCTGTGGAAAAGGGGGCAGAGGCCATGCTCGCTTACTGGGATACGTGTCGGTTCCAGTTCATGCAGGCTGCTTCCACTATATTCCAGGCCGAAAAGCGTTACGTTGAACTGTCTGAGGCCGAGCTTCAAACTGTGCCTGCAGAGGGAGGTGATGACTCACTCCTGTCACAGGATGGATATTTCACTGGAATGGCTGAGCTTATATCAGATTTAGGGCAAAGGTTAAGATTAATGAAAAATGAATTGTGAAATTTGTTCTCTGTTTTATTTTCATAACACAAATCATGAAAAACATTTATGTTGATTCATTTTCACTCATATTGAGTGGTTTTAAAAATTCACAGTCATATGCTTATACAGCAATATTTTACTAAGGAAAATTCACATTTTCAATAAATTATTTTAAAATATGAATGACCACCAATTCCTTGCAAAAATACCTCATCTGTACTTGTAATAAAATCAATTTGATTACAAGATAATTAAATCCAAGAAATGCTGCCTGACTCTGCGCAATGCAATATATGCCTTCACATTAAATGTCCGTGTATCACTTTAAGGGATGAAAAGCATTTTTGTAGTTCATCTTTCACATGGACCCTTACCATTCCTCAGTTGTATTGCCTAAGATCAATGCTTTTGTTTCATCCATGCTCTAGGCAACCAAGGAAGCCTCACGTTCACAGTAAATACCCCGAGAATAATTAAATCATTAATGATTCTCAATCTTCCGATGCATTCCCAACTATAAACATTGAGATTATGATTAAAATGTTCTATAGCCAACAATCATTCATAACTGTTAATTAAGTCACACTGCCATAAATACATTAAACAGACTCAAATCATCGTGAATCTTTCGATGACAGCTTTTCGATTAGCTCTTGTAATGGAGCCAGTTCTTTGCGGTCAATTAGGTCAAATTCCTGGACAAAAAATATAAAGTGCTTAAAGGATGTGTTCAAATGAGCTTCTTCACCAAGTTGGACAACTTCTGAAAAATGCTGGTGGTATGTGTGAGCATACACTCTGAATAATCTCTTCAAAATAGTTTTAGCGATTGACAGAAAATTTTTTGGGAAAGGTACTCCAATCTTTGACGGGAATAAAGTTTCATCATCCAACTGGTCTTGTACCCAAGTCATTAAGTAATCTATGTATTTAGGGGCTGAACATTTTATTGGTTTTTTAACAGTGTGACCATCAGCCCAATGGTATTCATACTTGGGACCAGCAGACATAATTGGGCAGCTGTCTTCAGTGCAGAACTCTGTAATCGTACCGTATAGCATGTTTATTTGATTGAAGAAATCCACAATGTTAACTGCTACCCATTCGTTGAGATCTTCCCCATCAGGTAACATAACAGCCTGCCTTAAATTTCCGGAACCCAAAGTGGCTGCATCATGCTTCATCAGATCATAATGCTGAGATCCTTCAGGAATATTTTTCTTGGGTTTAAATGTCTTTGAAGATCTACTTCCAAATAAGAAGCTCATGTTGGTAAATAAATTGCTGCACCTCAGGATATAGTTGGAAGCCCACATATATCTTCAACGCCTAAAAGAATACACTAATTTTAGCTCTCACTCAGGAAAACAACAAATATATGGCTAAAAGAAGGTTATCTTAAATTTATAAACTCAAATTATTTATCTCCTGAATCAAAACTCATAATGGTAGGAATGTCAAGTGTGCATAGGTCACCGAATTGTAACCCAATTTTTCAACCAACCTTTTAGTGAGACATCAATAACTGCTCCCATCAGAACATTTGTATTTTAGGGTCAAAATTTTATATTCAACGATGGGTGCTGAATCTGAACGACAGCTGCATCAAACCTACAACATATGATAGAAGTTTTCAGGTATTTTTTGACACAAATGGAAGTAACATTATTAAGAAGTAATTAAAGCACAACTATTGTGCTTTCATAATATATAGGGGAGCATGAAAATTATTTAAGCATTCCACTCCAGAGGTAGGATTCTTTCAAAACTTCAAATTATTTAGAAGGCATCCACAACTGAAATATTCCTCCATTGTTACGTTATGGATTAGACACCATTTAACCGTTTGAAAATCTGATGACATGTTTCATGCTGTCCCAATGCCAAACAATCGTATTTTATCATTACCACCTCTGACATAAGTTTCTTTAAAATTGGTTGATTATTGGTTACAGTAAACCATCAATTACATTTATAAAAAGACTCTCCTCACATGCAACCAAATATTTATACCGTTCTCTCCATTTAGAATTATTTACAAAATTAACCTTTGTACTACCTTCACCTCAGGAATTGATCATTATCTTCGCTCTGGTAATTTTCTTTATACTTCTTGCACGTACGTAATGTTTAGTTCACTGTTATCGTAACCCTTCAATACTCTTTTAGTTTTAACTCAAATTTCTACAAAGGGAATATTCCAAAATTCTAATACGATCATAAGGCCCTAAATAAAATCACTGTTGTTTGTGTTCATGAAAATCAAACTTAAGTCGACGCGAAAACAAGGGGACCTGAACGAACACAGTAAGGTATACCATACCTTTATCAATCCCAAGTTTGTCTTCACAAAATTAATATTTTGAAAACCAGAACTTTCCCAATTGCCAAAACTTGAAACTCGTGCGCTGAGTAAAAAATTATTGAGTATCCAATAGACCCTTAATTGTGCAACACTATGGCGAAATCCCAGATGCAGTCACAAATCTTGGGTACCGTTGGTACGACTGATTTATTTTTCATTTTTTTTACTAATGAAAAAAAATTAAAATGACTAGCTGAAGGCGTGTTGTTTTCATGAAATCTGGTATCACATCACAAAAATGGGTTTGTTTGGGAAAACACCAGAGAAAAATCCGAAGGATCTGGTAAATATGATTAATTATATTTCCTGTTCCGATGTTTTACGTTTTTTGTAACTGACATGCGATGTGTGCATTACAAACAAACTACGGGATTATCTTTTACCAAACAAAATCTGTACATTTTATTCTTGACAGGTCAATGAGTGGTGCCACAAACTACGAAAGGAAGGTTATCAGTTAGATAGACAAATAAGAGGTAATTATATTATTGTAAAATTAAAATTGGATAATGGCACAAATTAAAGTTAAAGTGTTGTAATGATTCATGCACTGGATTGTCTTCAGCTATCCAGAGGGAAGAAGAAAAAGTAAAAAGGTCATTAAAGGAAGCAGCAAAGAAAGGAGACAAAGATGTATGTATCATTTTGGCCAAAGAAGTTATTCGAGCCAGGAAGGCCATCGGAAAAATATATACATCAAAAGCCCACTTGAATTCGGTTCAAATGCAGATGAAAAACCAATTAGGTATGGGAAAACTTCACTTCAAAATTGTGTGTCTGGCAATATGTTTTTTTTTAATGTCTACATTAGTAATTCATTTTAAAATATCCTACCTAAGTCGAACTGTGATAAGGCAAAATTAATAAATACCGACGACGGTGGTCACGTCGCTAGTTCATAGTTGTTACTTTTAAAAGGCAAGGTCGGAGTCTTCGGTTTTATACAAAATTTTAATTTTATCCTTATCTGATTTATTACTCTAATGGAAGTTTTTTTGCAGGAATAAGCAAACGTTCATTGTAATTTGCAATTTTCGCATTGCATGCCTACAATATAATTTATTAGTAATTTCACATCTGCCTCTATAAACCATAGTTGCCTTTGTAATTTCAATTTTTCATGGTCGATCATGTCCACCATAAAATGGCATTAACGTTCTTATCACTTAAATTATGCATATCTATACTGCAAAGGCATGGTACATGTTTTTTTAGAGAAAAAGTCCATTAAAAGGCAATAGAGCAATCAGGTACTCTCCCCATCCTCGTATACACATTAACTATGTCGGACACCATTCTGTGAGTGTGTTACAATAAACAAGTTTACCAAGTGTGTGCAATAGCTTGCAAGTTATTCACAGGAATTGAAAATACATGAAAAATTGACATTTCTCTGCATAGTCATCTTTGAAAATAAGGCATTTATCCCCCCATTATGCCTTTTTTCCTAAGCCACTGTGTTATACTTTGATGTAAGGAAATAACGCAGGAGGTAAATATTTTAGGGTACCAAATCTTTGAATGAACAGATGATACCAACTTTATGCTATTTTGTTGCCCATCATGTCTTCCTCATGCACCTCCACCAGTCTTGATCAATTCACTTATCCACTCATATATCACCCTGGATTTCTTCTTTCCGTCACACCTCCATCAGTCAGTCAATAGGCTACTGTCTACACCCAGTATATCTTGAGAATTTTGTGAATTTACATTGCATTGCTACAAGTATATTACAGAATTTCTTGAAGATACTTCAATCCTCATCATCAGTTTCAAAAGTCTATGATCCTCTATATCTCAAGTATTTGCTATTATCAGGTGTTACTATAGTATACATATTAACACCAATCTCATAACTGCCAGTAAACTACTGTTAAAATACCATATGTACTTTGGAAAAATATATCATCATTACTTGATATGGTTTGGTTAAAAATTCTTACGTCAATTCTCAAATTTCAATTCCTATTTCTGATGCTATCAATTCCTAGAAAAAATGATATTCTTATTGATAAAATGTCAAAAGTGATACAAAGTAAGTTGAGCAAATTTTCTTAAATTTCTGGCTGGAACATGTTAAAATTGTGATTCAGCATGTTAGATCTCAGAACATAGTAAAAATATGGAATAATTTCATATTTTTATGTTTGTAATATTTACTTCAGAAATGCAAGCAACACATTTTTATTTAGGATCTCAAGTAAACAAACTCTGATGTAACTAATATCCTATTACATATCCCTGGGTTGGAAGTACAGCCATAGTCAAAATGGATTCAACAGAATCAACATTTGAAATAGTTTCCAATTGTGATTCTATGCCTAGAAACAGAGAAATCTAAGAAATGAATCACCCATCACTAAAAATTACCTATGCCTCTAAATATTTATTTAACCAGGGAATATAATACTATATATGTATGATTGGGATGCAGCATTTTGAATTTTACCTTTTTGGCTAGATATAACTGCAAATAAAAATCTTATTCTGATGTGAATGAATCTATTTAGTGAAATTTGATATCCAGGTGCTTGCATGTGAAGTTTGTGATACAAAATTCAATATGCCAGGTGGTTAAAAATGACAGTAGAATCCATGCACACAATGTATATTTTCAGCAACACTCAGGGTAGCTGGAAGCCTCCAGAGGTCTACTGAAGTAATGCAAGCAATGCAGACATTAGTTCGTGTTCCTGAGGTTGCTGAAACAATGAGGACAATGTCAAGAGAAATGATGAAGGTAAGTAGATACATTGTTATTGAGCCATAATATATCATCTGCCACCTACCTGAAATGTGTAACAAATATTTTCCTTATGGAATTTGAGAATGTGACTGTTATAAAATACTCCTTGTCTCACCTATATTACAGTTAAAAATCACTGTACACCATATATAATTCATTCCCTGGGGATATGGAAAATTTTAATGTGTGTCATAGCCAAGTGATGTGATACTGAAATCCCAATTTTGAAACCAAAGTTAGGCTCATCGCATTTTGTTTGGAGTAATCTAAGTAATTTTTTGAAAAAAAAGTTTGGAGTTTGTATTATTTTATAACTAGAGATGGCCTTTCATGAAGATCTACACTCCCAACAATTTCACTCAATTGGCATCACAACAAGGTAGCCTCCGGGTCATTCTATTTCAATGCAACCATAAAAATGAGGATTTGGCACCCACTGACTCGGATTTTGATGAAACTTGGCAAATATCATCCCTTCACTAATTTAAGTGACAACACCTAATTTTGTTGACCTAGATTGTCTCAGTGGCAGTGTGGCATCTTCAGTATAGTAACATTTTCCAGTAAATCATTTGACTGTAAGGTCAACTAAGAAAAGTGAAAGCTAATAAGAGATGGGTAGTGCTCTGATCAGTGTAAAAACTGTGTCACAAATGTGAGAATTTGTTGATTTGAAGACGAAACACAAGACATCAATGAAGTAGCGACATCATTTGTAGCAAAGAGAAGAGGCTATTTGAACACTTTAAAAGTGCATAGGAGTATGGGGCCATCAAGTGATTTTCAAGCCAATAAGTCGAAAAATGGGTCGAAAATTTAAAAATAGACATAGCTTGCACATTGTGAAGCTAACTAACTGTGCTGAGTCAACATCAGCAGATCAGAGTGAGATGAGGCAGGGGAAAGATATCTTGCAGAACTATGGCAGCTTATTCAGAAGGGTTTTTAGTCACAACAGGTCTTTAACCCTTACGCGCTCAAGGTGCCGATATATCGGCTTTCCATGTTTTGCTTAA
>LYUA01000454.1:872186-882220 GCA_002093875.1 Calopteryx splendens | reverse complement strand
ATTGATTTCGGAGTTATTAACTTATTAAACTTACAAGTTACTATTTACTTTACCTTTAACACAAACAAATCAAATGTAATGTGAGCATTATCACCTATTCTAATTATTAATGGTAGTCTACCAGTTAAGGTGGTTTTTAGTGGACACCACTGCCACAAAGATAGAAAAACACTAACATCGCAACAACCTAGACGGCATTAACCCAATTTTCAACTCCAAATACTTTTTGCTTCACTTCACTCTGTCCAGCGTGCCTAATCTTTTCCTCCCTCTACCTTGCTTCCCCAACATTCTCCCCTAGACATCTCTTCAAGAATCCAATGCCACTCAATACACCCTGTATCCACTTTTTATGCCTGCAGACTTTTCCCAACAATTTTCTTTCTTCCCCTACCATGCCCATAACTTCTTTGCTTGTTTTCCTATCCTTCCATTTCACTTTCTTCATCCGGATTTTAGGGTGAAACTTAGGCCATCTTGTCATTGATCTTAAGAGATAACTAGTTATAAAATTCCCTTTCACTTCTATGAGTCACAAGTTGAGCCTTTTAAAATATGAACCTTAAATTTCTTCTACCTGCAGTCGGTTACCCTAGGTTTCAGCCCCTTTTTTCCCCTCAGAGACTCCTCCCCTAATACCACCGAGTGGAGGGGAAGAATTGCCTTCCCCTCCAAGCTTCCTCCCCCAAAGGCACTTCCCCCTCCAGTCACTACCGTTCTGTGCATCAAAGTCCCACCAGCTTTCAAACAAGTTCTACCCTCACCTGTGCACTCAGAGACACAAACAGTATTGGATGAGTTACCTATCCCTCCAATCTACTCCTATCTTCTACAATACATAGATTAGTTGTTCCAAATTTACTCAGCAAAATGCATTCTCAAAATCCATGAAGCATAACTATATTAAATATATGTAATTGGTCTTTGCACACACCATAGTGTGGCATAAATTAGAAGCAAGCATTGAGTTCCAACATAACATTTCTTAATTAGAGAAGGTGATTTGCTACTAAATAAGATGAGAAAATTCTGAATTGAAATACATATAGATATTTGGTTCACAGAGTTAAGGCTTTTAGTTGTCAATGGTACACACACACTCATGAACCCAAAACGCATTTAAATGGGTCTCGATAGATGGAGCAGTGTCAAGAAGATGACTCAATAAGCAAAAACTGGCTCACCATTCTTCTTCATCAGGAATTGAATCCAAAGGTGGATTAAGGCACTTCAGATGATAAGAGCATTCACATTCATCACAGACCAGTTGTTTTTCAGGTTCATGCTTACCGCCACACACATAACAACCACACTCACGGCAGAGTTTATCATCATTATCCTGGCAGGTTGTACACTCAACAGATTTTTTGACTGAAAATGGATTCAAAAATTAAAAATCACAGCCATTCAGTAACATTTAATACGCTGTATCAACAAGTGTGGTTTAGAAAAAATAAAACAAGTGGTGAATGGGAACAAGACGAAAGAGTAGTTCGCTGTATGCACTAATACATTACTTTGAAGAAATTTGTTCAATACACATTCCTTTAAAAAATTACTGACTTCATTCAGAATGAACTAAAATATGAACTCTGTTCACAAATGTCATTCATGCAAAGAAATTCTTATATGCGACATATTTTGATATGACAATGGTTTAATATTAAAAAAATGCAAATGTACTTGAATTGGTTTAATAAACAATAGCTCATTGTGGCCCTGTAACACAGGTAAATCACCCCACTCCATGGTCTAGTAAACAATGTATACAAAACGTATAAAGATTCTGGATTAGCTGCACCACATTAGCATCATTTCATTATTTGGTATGGTGAGTTTTATTCAAATTTCGTGGGTATGAATAAAAATTTAATAGTTGTCATATCCCAAATTGCCATAATTAACTTAGGCATAAGAACAACCTTTTAGTTATATCCCTTTATTACCACTACCATGACACCACTCAAGGGTAGAATCTGCATAAGGCAGAAACCAGACTGACCTGAAAAAGTTGGAAATATTGTAATAGCAAACCATAATGTCCTTTTCTTCAAAAAAAAAGTGCCTTTGGCAAACCAGAAAATTCAAACATGGATGGAAAGCATTGTATTCCAACATAACATTTTTGACTTGGAGGAGATAATTTGCTACTAAGACAAAAAGAAAATTCTGAAATGAAATATAAATAGACATTTGGTTTACAGAGTTAAAGTTTTTATTGTTAATGGTACACACACACACTCATGAACCCAAAACTCATTTTAATGGGCCTTGATAGATGAAACAACAAATGACACAATGGAATAATCTACTGTGCAACATGCTTGACTCGAGGAGCCTCAAAGTGTCCAATTACATAAATAATACTTCTACCGTTGATCAAG
Source organism: Calopteryx splendens (assembly GCA_002093875.1). NCBI lineage: Eukaryota > Metazoa > Arthropoda > Insecta > Odonata > Calopterygidae > Calopteryx > Calopteryx splendens. The sequence goes on along the minus strand of LYUA01000454.1, from coordinate 879,836 downwards.
GAGCAAATGAGTTCATTGGTAAATAGCAAAGGACAGTCGGAAGTGGGAAAATTGAATTTCCGTGAGCAGTGTGTTGCCAAAAGAAATTATTTACATAAAAATATGCACATATAGCCCCAACTAAAGGTCAATTTTTCATGAAAATATTCCTTCATGGTCCCTCTAGAGGTTTCACTGTATTAGTGTCATAACCCTGAATATCTCATTCAAATGAAAATAAATAATTAACACAGCCACAAGGATTTGGGAGGGTGGAAAATCTAGTTAGGTAGTCTAGCTAGAAATACTTAGGATTCTATCCCTAAGTACTGGAACCAAGATAACACTAGTTTGTTTTCTTGCCTACAGCTTTGTGGAAACTACCAGGCCTGTGTGCAGAAACCAGTTTTCGGCCAAGGCGATACTATTTCAAAGGACTGCATAGGCAGGGGGTGTGGGTGAAATGGCCACTCTCCTTTGGGAGGTTCAGGGATTTCAGTCCCTTTCTTCCCCCTCCAATCATCCTCAAAGTATTGCCTTCCCCTCCAAGCTTACTCCCCCAAAGGCACTTTTCCCTCCACTCACTGCTGTTCTGCACATCAAGGTGCCAGGGGCTTCCAACCAAGCTATACCAACCCCTGATAACAATCTTTAGTTGAGACGATGATGCACAAAAACTTTATCCTATGTAGACATGTGCACCAACCAATTGAGCAATTGGTCCGACAATTGCTGTACTGGTTGGTGGAATGGAACTGAAATTCTTTTGAAAAATGGAAACTAATTTTAACACAAATTTTATCAATTAAACATACCCGTTGCTGAATCCTTCATTTTTTCTTCATACTTTGCATCCCTATCTTTAACTTGAATTCTCTCCTCAATTTTCATTACTTCATTAACAAATCTCACTCTGCAGTCTTTTAAGTTAAAATCGGTAGAATTTATGAGTATGTCACCAAAAATGCTCTTCCCAGTCTTTGTCACTCTGCTTATCCTGAAGTCATACCACAAACCCCTTGAATTTGGTTCTTCTAGATTGTAATTCACGAGCACTTTATCTCCCTCTTTCAACTTGAACACATCACAAACAGTTCTACTGCGGGGCCGTATATTATGCAACTTGGTTTCCATAAATTCTTCTGAGCACCTGATAAAAATAAACCCATGGGCTATTGCATTAAGGTGACCCAGAAATAGTATAATACACAAACACATGCTTCTCACTAACCAGCACTAAAAGCTATTCATGTCAAAACGACGTAATTTAACCAAGAGAATGCTACCAGAATTTTAAGCATTAAGTGTCATACAAATGATTCATTACATAGTAATTGATACCCATAGAGAGATAATTGCATTAAGTAAAATGGGGATAATATTTATGAACACACCCAAGACAAATATTTTCATCAATTGCAAGATTTGAATCGCCATGATGAGGTTTTAGAAATTCTGCAAAGATGTACTTAGGGCACTTACTTGTCCAATGTGACAACATAAACTATGTCATCCTGTACTTTTTGGTTACTCCCACAAGAATTTCCAGCATTATCCTTAATGTCAACTTCAGAGCCACAGCAATCACAGGACGCATTGACAAGAATGTCCATTATTTGCCCTTCATACCATGCCCCCGAGACTTCAGTCCTCACATCAACATAATCTCCACACTAAACAGACAAACAAAAGCAATTATGTTTTTTAATTGAAAGTTATGATGCACTTATCCAATTTATTTAAAAATTTAAGCCTAGCATTCGTCAAAAAATCATTCACTTTTTCAATTATTTCACTATTTACACTCACTATAAAGTTATTGTTACCATTATCCTTACCAAACATAAATACTTCCATTTCAAATGCATTTACCCTAAATTTCTTTCATCCTGTCACACCACAAATTCTATCCAGGTTTCCCTGAGAATATTAGGCTCTCAGCCAGCAAGACTGCATTTCAATAGGCATGCCATATTTATCAGTAGATAACCCTTTTTTCCCTAAAATTAAGGATTAATATTTTACCTGCATGTTAAATGCACATACTACCTTTTTATTTAAACTTGCCTAATTTTTGAGTCTTTTTAAAAACTAGAACCTACACCTATATTTTTTTCATCCAAAGAGTACCCTTTCTTTCATATCGTTAGCCTTAAAAGGGTTATAAATATAATAAATAAGCGCATTATCCAGATGTTCAGAGCTCCCAAGTCTTATTTTAAATTTGCTTTTTTAATCATACTTCCTTTATAAAATTAGGGTGGGTGTTACACGCCGATAAATACAATATTAATATCTTCAATCAATACACCAGCCTTATTCATGCACCCAGCTTAAACACATCATTGTTTCACACTATCACGTATACAATAAGTATAAACAAGAAACATTTTCCAACTTAAAATAAACCATTTTGCAAAATTACCTTGAAATATAAACTTGATGGTGTAGATTTCCAACGTGATTTGTCATATTGATGACCCTTCCTTCCATCCTAAAGAAAATAAATTATTAGATTAGTATTATTACTCAAAAAAATATAAACAAATAAGGCATTTATAGAAGGCAATTTTCATTTTTAAGATGAATTTGAACATACATGGTTATGAAATTGGATTTTTTTTATATTGATGAAATAATAATTAAGGAAAATTGATTAAGTGTAAACCTTCCGATTTCTTGCTCACCTTTCTAATGGTAGTAGCAAGCCGGGGAATATTAAAAATTACGTTTTGTCACAGGCAAGGAATCGAGAGGTTTTCTCAGGATAAAATATAAAAATGTATATGCTAAAAAAAGGAACAAAAATACCTCTTTATCTCTCTCCAATGAAGCCTTGAATTCATCAGTATTTATTTCTGCTTGCTTTGCTGTAGGTTGAACCTCACTTTTTACCATGAGCTGGATAACATCATTCAACACAATACTATAATCAAATAACTTATAATCACCTTCCAACTGAAAAGTCAAAGGAAATGAGTAAGTAGCGATGAAATAATAATACCACTTAATAGTTCACAATTCATAGGATTTAGAACATGTCAAATAGCAGGACGAAACACAAATTCAGTAATGTAAACACAAGAAGCTAATATGTACCTACACAGTAAATATCACAGGTTGATCCTAACATACTGAATGGAGTCAATGTTTATCACTGAAGAACTCCTTTACATAATAGTATGATTTCTTACAAAGAATAGTTTCTAAGTTGTGTTTTTAACTCTGTAAAGGTAATTTTCTGACATGTTGGGAGAGATGATTATGTTTTAAATATGGAATACAGGGGTCCCCGTTGGCACTAAAAGAGGTTATAGGGTCATTCCATGTCAGCCAACCACAACATGCCACCCAAAAACTCTGATTTAGACGAAAATTATTACATATCCTCCCTTGACTAATTGACAATTCCAAAGTTCATTAATCTAGGCCTAGTAGTTCTTCTGTTACAACCTTGCAAACTTCAATCAAGTTCTCAATTTCTTCCATTCACGATTCGCTTCTCAAGGTGCACTTTTTTACTTAAAACTTATATCTCACTTTTTTATTAATCAATTCTCAAGATATTTTCAGCTATGACTACAAGGATCTTAGAAAAATTTGCATGAGCACTTAAATTGTCTTTTTGTCTTTAAAAAATTCTTATTCAATGTATTAGCATCATTTTTTGGCAAAAACACGTGTTTAAGAACTAATAGCATTATCACCAAAGGGGAGTGAAATCATCATAACACCTTTTTCTACATAATCATCCCAAAGATATGCACTTTCATCCTCAGGAATAAAAATAATGGCTTTTTTATTCCTTCGATAAAATGAATGCCATTTATTTTCAATTTTTTCAGAATAGCTACCAGAGCACAGTTTGTTGTGATATTCTCCATTAGAATGCGGCACCCTAATGAAACAAATTATAATAAAACGAAGTGTTTGGATGCAAAAGATCAAGTTTATGATTACATTTCGAAGTGTATAACAACAGCGCTTCAACCTATGCAGGTACAGGCAAACTGGTGACAAAATACCTTCCATAATTGCAATGTAACTTTTATTACTAAGTTTAATTCATTTTTGGAGCAGCCATATTGCAACTGTTCTAACCTATTATGCAGGTAAGTCTCACAGGGAACTACCAGTTAGTCTTTTTGATGTACATATGTGGGTGTGCTCACTGACACATATTTCACTTCATATGTGAAAATTTATAAATTTTTCTGTAAAAACGTTGAGACTAGTTTTTGTATGTATTGCATGTTTTTCTGTTGTTTTCTGTAAATTGAGTATCGTAGAAATGTACAGTCTTGCCCCATAGGAGCTGGGGCTCCTAGGACAATGCATATTTTTTTCTATTTCGACATCTCCCAAACATGATATTACATGGTAATATGTACGTGAAATTCAGGGTCAAGTATGAAAATAAATTTATCAAGAAAAATATTTTTTAAATGTTAATGATTTCAGAATCATTTATATTAATAATTTAATTCATAAAGTTACTATAACCAGTTAAGATTAATGTTTTGACTTAGGCAGCCAATGCTTGTTGGAAAATCCAAGAGAATCCCTGAGTTGCCCACATTGTCTTGTCTCATAGTAGTTCCCACATATCACAGTTAGCCCAGCACAAGCCCTGGCAAAGGGTATATTGTTTCACAATGAGAATTTGAATGCCTCCCCTCAATGTTCTTTTTTGTAACACATTAAAGCAGCCCATTGTGCTACAATCAGCTCATCTCAAACTTAATCAACTCTGACCACGTTACTCTTATCAAAACATGCCTGGCCTTTCTAGTCAACTGTATATCTATTGTAGCATGTTAATGTAACTCATTTGACCCTCTAAGACCATTTTGGGCATGTTCAAACACTTCATGGAACTAGAAATTTCCAAAGCTTTAATCCTTTGGATAATTCAGGAACTGTGAGGCAAGGAAAATTGGTGCTGATAACAAGCCCTCTCTGGTTTGGAAATTAAAAACAAGCAAACAAACACCACTGGCAGATTTGAATCCAAGGAAAAAAAACTTCTAAGATCTGTACTCAACATATTATAATGAAAAAGTTTCAGAATTTTTCGTTCATTAAAAGTAGAGCTATTAATGAAATACTAAATCCACTGCAGCTGCACTTCATGGTGGATACAGAATTTTACCTATAATTCAAACATCTGTGTATAGGAAATTGTTCCATTTTGGAGGCTACAATTTTAGAGTTTCTATTCTCATTAAGTGAAAATTCCAATGCAAATTTAATGTAATATTGGGTGGCTTCATTTTGAAAAATGATGGTTCACTTGATACGCACTGACGCTACTGCCCCTGGGCAGAGGTCAACTATAGAACATGGTAAAACTGTTTACTGAGCACTATCGAGTGATGAAACACACTCTTGATTCTTGGAATTACAGGCAGTGAAAGGTACCGGTGGTGGGGAGAGGAGGATTACCCCACATCTTAAGTCAATGTCTCACTATAGCAAGGAATTTTAACAGATAACTAAGCTCACAATTATCTACGCCTGAGTAGGTTAGGGGAACACCCTTATGTGACCCGATGGTCTTCAGCAAGGTAATAGTAAACTATAGGTGGTCACAAAGTGGATAACATAATGCGCCACTAGGTCCAAGGGACTTAAAATCCTATCTGAGGTTACCCCACCAAACTCAATCTACACCCACAAAAATATTCCTTGAACATTCCTTCAACACCTTGAACATGTACCTTTCTCCAGCTAAGTAGTAGCTCAGCGGTCTATCCACTGGGCTACAGCGCCCCCTTCTCAATGTGATAATATATCCATAAAAAATAACCTTTATAAGTTTACTTGGTTCAATGATCCATTCCTATTCCATCCCCAAAGACACAAAAAATGAAGATGAAATTATCCAAGAAATAATTAATAATAGTGGACTGAAGAATAGTTCTAATGGATTGGATTAAACCTTTAAAAGCATTAAACATAAGTCACTTTGTTTAGAGACAGTTGTATCGGGAGTTTTAATTATTTGTCAAATAACTTAGCGACGCTATGCCAAAATCCTTGATCTGCAATCCGAAATTATTTTATTGAAAATATAATTTTTCAGTCACATTGAAATTGATATCTAATCCAGTAGTTGCTTATTAACATTTTTCGAAGTTTATTTGTAGAATTATTTGAAGCTTATAGTAACTTTAGAATAAAAGACTTTTTCCCTGACATAAATTTATTCAATGTAGAACCGTACGGTGATTTTCCAGCTGGAAATAGCAATGAACCTAATCCATAAAGAAAAATTAAGATAAATATGAAATGTTTATTTATCAATAGAATCGGAATATCAAAACAAAAAACATTCCATAAAAGGTAAATACCTGTTTGCCTTTATAAAAAAGACGCTGTCTCTGTGGCTCAATTTCAGTTTCCTTGAATATTAACTCTTTAAAAGCCTCCACAGTTGTTAACTTGGAAGTATTTATGGTATAATCCTTGGATGTCACACCCACCAACCTCACTTTCACATACATGTTAATTTATGTTTCGTGAGAACTTTAACTAACTAACAGCCCGTATCACATCCATTGACGCGCGTACGAAACGGCGGGAAATTGGGCACAGAATTAAATTGCGCACGCGCAAATTTTCACATTGTGAATAACGAAATTCAGTTTTTTTCGGGAAGGAAAATACAAGGGCGGGAAATCAAAGTCAAAATATACAACACTTTATTGAAGTAGAAAGTGGCTTTATTAGAGCTATTACTTCATTATACTCTGCGATAAAAAAATTCATATACTAGATATACAAAACGAGATGCTAACCAAGTATTTTTAACGCTTACAAGGTGTACACGTACTCTGTAACTTAATTAAAGAGAAATTGAAAAGTAAATTAAATGGTATATTTTGAATACGTTCGTTTGAATTACATTATTAATATTTATGTTCCGTCAGGAATAAATGGAGCGAGCGTAAGTACATATGTTTGTATTCTACATGTAGGTATATTCATGAGAGTATGTTTGAAATTAATTTTCCACCTTCGAAAAGTTTGGACATCACAATAATTGAACAGTTTATGCACCATTTTATCTCAAATACATATTCATTGTGTAATGCATGTTCATAAATGTCATCATGATAATTTTTTTCAATCAATTCAATTAATTTTTCAATCAATTTTCAACAGTAATATTCATTTTAAATGCATATTGAAATTAACAATTCTTAAAACCAACAAAGTGGTGATGCATATGATACGAATCAATTCATCAGCATGAATTTCCCCATTGAAAATTCCACATGGTCTTCTCTGATCCCTTATGAAAAAGGAAAGGTAGACATTTTCATCATAAGTTTGCACAGGTTCATAAAATTGATGGCCTGACTAAAGCTAATACATTTTGATACATACAAATACACATCATTATTATTAATGGTAATCTACTAATTAAGGTATGTTACTTATGGACACACTCCCACAATAACCCTTTTTACATTTCAGCATACCTTCTATGTCCTTTCATTCAATCCAACATTCCTAATCTTTTCCTCCCCCTCTACCTTGCTTAGCCAAAATTCTAACCTCACATCTAATACTTCAACAATCCAACACCATTCAGTATGCCATGCATCCACTTTTCCTGCCTTCTTGGAATTTCTCCCAATAGCCTTCTTTCGTCTCCTACCATTG
>LYUA01000454.1:853900-864647 GCA_002093875.1 Calopteryx splendens | reverse complement strand
GGCAAACATAGGACATGTCAGGTGGGACAATCACAAAACATAAAAATAATACATAATTATATATATACATATATATAATGATTACATCTACACGGTTCTGATGTGATACATCATCATCATAACTTGATTATGATGTATCACATCAAAACCTAGGTTGTAGGAAAATTAAAAAAAAATTGCACCTTCAATTCTCTTGCGATGTTTAAATTTCAAACCATCTTACCCGAATCTTCAGAATTTACAAAATTCTAATCTCCACTTCAAAGAGTATATTTCCTATAGAAACTTAAAATTACTTTTTCAAAAACTCTGATCACTAGATTTAAACTTAGGCCCATCAAATCTCTGTAACATTCTAAGATTGAAATTGTACACTATGCTAAGGTTTTTATTTCGCCAGTAACTAATAAGCTACAATATGTGTAGAATAGAATTTTAGAGAAGAATGATCTATAATTGTGGATATTTAGCATTACAATATTCTAACCAAGTAGACAACTTATATTGGAAATAGTAACATTGTGCAGGCTACAAACCTTCACTGCAAAATGTATAACTAAATATCCTTCCCCATTATTTCACTTTTTCAATTATTCATCCAACTAACATTCAGTAACTACATACCTTCAGTAACTACCTCATTTTAAGAAAAAATGCTTAAAATCTCAGAATATCCTGTAATGCAACTTCAATGTTTCCCAGGACTAATATAAATTTCCCTGATTTTTTTCATACTCTCCAGGCTTGCAGCAACACTTGAATTTGATATCAGACCAACTAACATTCTACGTTAATAATTATGCAAATTACCAATAGAAATATACTGTACAAAATATCTTTACAGCATTCCAAAAACCAATTACCTTTCCATCTTTAAGAACTTTGTTCACAGCATTGCGAATCATATCACCATAAAAAGGCAGGTTGACATGATGTAGCATCTTGGCCGAGCAAAGGAGCATTGCTGTTGGATTGGCAACATTTTTCCCCACAGCTTCAGAGTAGGTATGGCGGGCACCCTTGGGTAAAAGCACAAAACAATTAATTGGTTTCTATGATAACCTCTCTCCAGCCAATAAATATTATAGTTACAGACAAAGTACTCGTTTCTTCTTACTGCAAGTCAGCAGATTCATTACTCTCGACATAATAAAATTCTCATTTCCTTAATCACGAAGTTTTGAAGACTACTGCTAATTTAGAGAATTGTGTGGGCATGTGTGTGGACTAGGTCACATTTGTGCATTGGTTATATGATTTTAATTCTTCACTTCAACTGCAGGAGGCTTTGTCCTAATCGATCACCCTGAATCTTATTATTACCTCTTTTCTCTTATGACTTATACATTTTTCTCAGGCTTGAATTTAGAATCTGGTTACATTACCACCTTTGGTACCTCAGTGACACCTGATTTATCACATCTTCAATTATATGACAGTGTGAATTGAAGCATTTACTTGTGGCTTACGGAGAGTTCAAGTTCTGTTTCCCTGAATCAGCCTTCCATTAGCTGCATTCAAATGTTCCTCCTAGCCTCACTGGAAGGGTGTAGTTTTTGGAATGATGTGGAAGGTTCAGAAAACTCCAAAATTAAGTACTTAGGGCAGTTTTATGAAGTTTTTGCTCATGCAATATTTCTTGAAAAATACTTTATATGAGTATGTGAGGTTTCAATGCAAAGATACATAAACTCAGGGCCCTGATGCAGATTTTTCTAAGCTATTGATATCTCTTTTTGGGCGAAATATTTATTCATAATCCATGAAATGAAACTATGTTTATAGTTTTACTTTTTGTGGTGAAATTTTTGTTACCCTGAAAACTAAATTTTCATTTTACGTCATTGAATGCAGACCAAATGTTCATTTCTCCTTTTTTTCTGGCACCTTTCCATTGTTTTAACTAATTATTAGCCATTGAAGGAAAATGCTAATAATTTTTGCGCCACAAATTTAATGCACCAATGATACCTTAGGAATCTGTATAATACTTTGTTTTATACCAAAAGTGACCAAGGTTACACACTTTAAAAGTCCATGGTTCTAGTCCAACCTTATCAAATTTGACAGAATTCATCACAATTACACATCAATGGAACATTTCAAACATATTTTTATCATCATGTTGACAACCATTAAATGGTTATGCATGGAAAAACAAAGTGTTTGCATATTGACTTCAATATGACTGATAAACGGGGAGGACTTTAATTTTACCTTCAATGGCACTCCTACTTAACCCTTTCTTTGGGGGAGAGCGGATATATCAGCCAAAAATTTTTAAAAGGTAGGCTACATAAAAATTTCTTCCCCACCAGTCGAAAATTAAATAAAATTTAATTCCCCACTTAAAGGGTTAATCTAAGAAATCACTAAATGAAAATGTGAATATTTTAAGCGTACTTACAGGCTCAAAGACCACACACTCAGCACTGTAACTTGCTCCAGCAACAACTCCAGCTCCACCAACCAACCCTGAAGCAAGATTGTCAACAATGCTACCGTAGAGATTGGGCATTACCATTACGTCAAACTGGTGAGGGTTGGAAACCATCTGCATTGTGGTATTGTCCACAATCATGGACTCAAACTGTATCTTGGGAAACAATTTTGCCGTCTAAAAGTAATAGGTTGAATTAAAAAAAAACATTAATTGTAAAGTGATGGTAAGGTGGTAGATGGACTTTGTAAAATAGGACGAAGCACTAACCTCCTCGCAGCACTTAAGAAACAGGCCATCGCCCAACTTCATTATGTTAGCCTTGTGCACTGCAGTTACCTTCTTCCTCTTATTCCTTGTGGCATAATCAAAGGCAAACTTGGCTATGCGTTGTGATTTTGTTGCTGTTACAATTTTGAGGCATTCTACAACCCCCTGAAATTAATGAAAATTGTTATTAAGCAGGGGCTCACGGTCTCCTCAACTGTAAAATATTCTGTCAGATGCACAAGTCTTTTAAGGAATCTGCACATGCACCAAATTATACACGTACAATACTGAAAATTAAACATTCATGGGAAGTATAGTTAAAATTATTGAAAACAAGAATGAAGTATAGCACTTGAAGATCGATTGGAGTGGACTTCGAATAGTACTTTCATGATGAAAATAATCGAATGAATATCAGAGTTTTTGTGGTAAAATATGACAGTGGCATGAGACATGATGGGGGGAATGTTGAAAATTGATCTAAATATTTTGTGTTCCCCTAATTCATGATGGATTCTGTGTGAATTAGAGTAATATTTTGCATCATGGAAAAACACCTAAGGAAAAGAAAAAAATGAAAAATATCTAAAAAATTAAATGAATTTTTTCCACTGACACCTCATTTGAAAATAAATAATTGCTGCCTTTCCTTAAATACCTTCTTCCCTGACCCAACAATCACCCTTCCTTCACTTCCTCCACCACAGCACCAATTACCATCTCTGCAATTCACATTTTGGCACCTCACCTCATTACATCTTTCACTCCCTAAAAATGTGACATTTTAGACCTCAATTCCCTCCAAGTATCAGTTGAAATACAGACTTTAACAAAATAATATTGCTGTGACACTGTGGGTTGGCAAAAGTCTTGTTTTGAGAACTGAGAAGCTAGTGTTATGCAGCCAAAAAAGCACTAAAAGTGCAGAGCAGACACATTTGACAATTCACTGTTGAAATTGGGACTCAAAAAAGCTCTAATATGATTATTTCCTGCATGGCAAAGCATATGAACTTTATTTTTGAAAAAATGCAAGCTTCTCCTTATTATGCACGTACATAGATTGTTCGCATGTTGAAAGTGGCCTTATTCCCTCTCCAAATTCTCTCCTTACCTTCTTCCCCTTACCGGTTGTCCTGTGTCTGTGGCGGGAGGAAGGGGGAAGCTAGCTTTGTTCTGGCTCGCACTACAGAGGTATAGACGCTCTCTCTCTCTCCGGAACGCTCAGAGGACGATATCATTTTTCACCCTCGGTTTTCTATGTAATGAGTGCTCACATCACATCGCTGCTGACAAGAAGGAGCGACGAGGAGTTCATCGCCATTGGGGACGACACGACGGGACACCCCGTGAGTTATTCCACAAACCTCTTCCTTTCTTACTCCCAATCCTTTCCCATCGCGATTCCCGTAAAGGCTTTCTCCCGGCAAGTACATTCTCAACGAACGGGGTTTCACGGCCCCTGGGAATGCACATAGATGATCCTCTTGTTTGGCAAAAAAACCATCAAAGCCACCATCCCTAGCCACCAAAAACTCCTATAAAAACAGTCGAATTCTAATTAAAAGAATTTACACGAAGAAAAATTAGGGAGCTCAACTTGATACCCCGTAACATTTGGAAAATTTTCAAGACACTAACATAAAAGAATGGGTCTTGCTCGGTGAGCAATAGTATCTCTCATGCTGCTGATCCTGCATTTTCCAAACCCCACACTTCAAACAAAAATTCTCTTACCCTAGTCACTTGTCTGGGTAGATGATGTCTCCATGATTTTTTCCCTCCTTAATGCATAGCAGGTACCCCCTAAAAGAGAACCAGCACATCACATAATTCCCTTTATGCACAGCAGTCCTACCCCTCACCCCCACCTACGACAATTCTATGAACGAAGGCGCAATTGCCAACCAGGGATCCTCTGACCCCTTTCCCACTGCCTCGAAAAAGTTTCCCATCTTAAATATGGGGTTGATACATAGGGTACATTTTATACTTGCACATTTTATACTTGTAAATTTTCACCAGATGATATTACCCTGCAGCAAAACCATGGCCGTGCATCACATTATATTCGTAAAAACAGTGCTGATCTAATAATCCAATGTTATTTTGTTAATTTTCCATTAACACACTGAGCGTTCCACTCAATTACTATGATTGCATTACATTTCTTTTTTATGCTAAGTCCTTTATTATGGCAGCATGGTTCCCTAATGCCAGGGCCTTACACTAATGATGAGAGAGATCCAGGTTCAAATCAGGGTGATGGCCTTGGAAACCAACAGCAACTTATCTATGAAATGTTCTGCATAGTAGAACTATTTGGGAAACCATAGGTGGGGAAGGAAGAGGAACAAGCCATCCAATCCTGAATAGGAAAATTTCGCATGCAAGATTAGCTTTTGAGATAAACTAGTGTTTAGAACCAAAATTAGGTCTCCTCACATGTTCAGCCACAGAATAAACTAATAAATTCAACTATAATTACAAAAATTGCTCATTTCAATAACACTATTCCCTCTTTCTAATCTACACTTCTTTTAGAGTAAACTTTATAGCTGTACATGTACCCCTTAGGTACATTGCTACTGTGTGGGGGCTTGGACAAGATCCCAGAAAAATTAAATACCTCTTAGAGTACTGTGCCAATCTATATTATCCCTGCCTGCCACATGGAGATGGGGAGCAAAAGCACCAGAGTAGAGGTATGCATGCCCATTCAACCATGGGTGGAATCAGGCAGTCACATCTCTAACCACCATTCATCACATGTACCTGGAGTGGGCCAGCCCCTGTTTATGTATAACCCATGGAGGTCCCACCTATCCACGTGGATCCAACCTGTGTTCAACATTGCCTAACTTAAGTGATCTAATGGGAACCGATGTTTCAACGTAGCTAGGGAGTTGCCCACATCTTCCCCTCACCAGAGTTTCCCTAAGGTGTAAGAGGCCACAAACTAAGTTACACGTACCCAATTATAAATAGAGTTATTACAAATTTCACAGGCCTACTAGAACTATACTCATGTATCGACTATTATTTAGAATAATGGGCATGGTTACTTATGCCATTTGCTTAGTTTGCAATCAGTGCACGTGAATTCTTTTTATAGATTCCGTGATAATTCCCGAAGAGCCGGGGCCTGGGTGGGGTCCCCACGTATATAAGGACCAGTCTCCCTGCAGTCCCATAAAATAACATTCATATTCCAATTCTCCGAGATCACTTTATTCAGGAGTAATTTCAATTAGTTATTTATTCACCATTTCCTATAGGGCTTAATTTACTTGGATCTGATTTTAAAATCCTCACCTTAACACTTTCATGCTCCAGGGCAGAGTATTCACCTTCTGTCTGCTCACGAATTATGACCATATCAAGTCCCGTATGGCGCGACTTTACTCCAGGTAAACTTTTCACGTGGACCACATTAGCGTATATATCAAGGGAATTCCTAAGAGGAATAAACGATTTATTAAATAATGATGTATGATAATTGCTCGTAGTTTAAAAGTTTGTCACGCTTCAACCTTATATTTATTTGAACGAATCAAATACCTCAATTTCATGTTTAAAGTTTGCAGCTCCCCTGTATTACTGTAATCGGGTGAAGCCAGAATTCCCTTAAGGCATATCCCATTCTTCGAAATGGATTTGACTACTTCTTCCACTGAAGCACTCATACCAGGTAGCAGCTCACTGAAGAGATATTTCTCAAAATCCACAGGAACTCCAGCCGCCTAAATGTACAATATACATTACATAGGCTACAACATTTAATTTGCATGGATCAAAACGAATTTCGTTGGCACTCTGCTAGAACACACAACAATGTACCTTGAATATTTCCGTAACAGAGTATACTAGTTCTGGACCAACCCCATCACCAGGAATTAGCGTACAAGTTGTCCTATTTGATGCTGGAGTTTCCTCCATAAATTTCTGACATAAGATAAATTAATTAATGAATAGCTATTCATCAAATTTATTAAGAAATACGAAGAGCATATTTTAGAAAGTCGATCATTACACTATACGCATAACTTACCGGGTCGCTGGACTGTGCTTGTATGCCTGGGGCATGAATGGTTCGTGATAACACACATGATGCTACTTGAGGCACCTGAAATTGTTAAGTGGGTTAAAAATTTTGATTGCAGAGAAATAATTTAAGGTAAAAAATTGACGCAATGGGCACATACAACAATATATAATTCTATTTCCTGTATTTCAACAAAAGAAATATGAGACTGGAAGCATATGTGTGTTATTTTGACAATTAAGCAGTTTCATCTATAAATTATACATTATATTATTACCCGTGCTCCTAATCGAAAAACCTCCCGACCGAGTGCAGCCATGATTTTTCAGCAGAAGATCGCCTTCGTCCCCTTCGTCTCTAAAAGGGCAACATACATTTTGCTATAAGAGAATAAAGTTACTTCAGCATAAATTTAAGGGCTGAAATTAATTCATTATTTTCTTCTAAATCACTTTAAATACGTCATATTTTAGTTAGACTAGAATTAAAATACTAACAAAATTAATCCTGCCCCTATTGGCGAACTCTGGCCCACTGGCCTTTCAAACAATAGGCAATCGCGTTGCGAAGTAGGTGTTTTGGTTGCGCGTGAAATGATAAGTCCAGATTAGTCTATCTTCGTGGTTAAGTCGTGTCTTACTGTAATAATTATTTTTTTATGTGATATTATGTGGTGGGCTGCATGTTTGTTTCCGTTTCACAAACTTAAATTTTGTCGTTTATTCTGCTATAATATAAGAAGTGTGGAGTAATTGAATTATTCGACAGCGATTTTCTATATTTTAGGTAATCGGTTTTACCGCTCATTGCCGGCATGGGAGTTGAAAAGAAAGGCCAGAGAAGAAGCAGAAGTCGGGAGAGAGAGAGAGACAGAGGAGAAAAAAGGGAAAGGGAGCGTGCACGATCCAGGGAAAGAGACAGAGAAAAAGATCGAGACCGAGAAAAGGACAGGGAAAGGGATAAAGAAAGAGACCGAGACAAGGACCGCGACAGAGATAGAGGCAAAAAGAAGTTGGGCGAAAAAGAGAGAAGGTCTCGGAGTCTTAGTCCTAGAGATAGACATCATAGACATCGAGATGCATCAAATAAATCTCAAGACGCTGGGTAATTAAACATCGACATCTTCTGACTTAGTTAATATTTTGCAATTGTTTATAGTTTTACCATAAGTTTAGTATATATTTTTAGCAATTTTTAATTTTTAAATGTCGCACATTCATTTTCGAGTAAAACCTTCCTGCGTGTCTTTGTTTATTTTGTCATGGGCCAGTCATAATGGACGATACCCATTGTGAGACGGCAGTAGAATAACTCAGACCGTTGAAAAATATTGGCTTAATTTTGAATTTAATTTGGCTACCCTAAACCCACTTCTATTTATGACCCAGATGAAATTAATTTTAATTATTATATCCTAATAATTCTGAAATAATTTAATAAACTCTGACGTACAGACCTCTCATTAATGGCAAATCTTGGTTGCACTACTGGTTTGGGGTAATAGTTTTTGAAAGAGGTTTATAGTGTTGGACCTGTCTTGGTCAAGGGATAATAACCATTTGGTAAATGTTTACCTTACTCAGTACTTTCTCATCTTGCGCAATGGTCCTACCATTTTTACAAATCCAGTAGCTTTTTATACAGTCTCATTTATATTTGGCAGCAAAAATAAAGCGCAGACATTTTTCATTGAAGGATTTTAACAAATTATTGAAGCGATTTTCTTCTTTCCATATGCAGTGCTTCTGGTGACAAAAATGAAGAAGATGACGAAAAAGATTTAAAACCTGATGTTAATGCCCCTGTGAAGAAAGAGCCACTTTCATTGGAGGAATTGCTGGCCAACAAAAAAGCAGAAGAAGCTGCTCGGAGCAAAGTAAGTTAAATGGAGAGAAATTAGTTGCTGCTGAGTCTAGTTTCTTTGGGCATTGCTTATGTCTCATTTTAATATCTCAAAAATTATCTATGCGTAACTTGTATTGCAGTTTTAACACAATGTACTAGTGAACCCTCACAAAGGATCCTTTTACATTACAAACCATTATTTGATTGGGGAAGTTAATGAGTTGTGTGGTTTAATTTCTAATGGAGATGGGATCCAGATAAATTCTACAACTTTAGTCTTTTGAGCCCAGGTTTAACCCTAAATGATGTCTAATTTACCATTTTGATTTCATTTCCTCTTAGCCAAAATTTCTCACAAAAGAGGAGCGTGCAGCTGAAGCACTTAAAAGGCGCCAGGAAGAAGTTGAAGAGCTGCGTCGCAGGCAAGATGAAGAGCGCAAAAAGAGAGCGGACTTCAACCGTGAGGCAATGAGGGGCGCTTCAAGCCATCATCACCGTGGGCCTCCCTCTTCTGGAATGCCACCCCCTGCTTTAGACAGAGACCGGTAATTCTTTTTCCCTCAAGCATCTGGGACCTTCTGTACTCCACCGATAAAAATCAGTGCAGTAAAGTTCACTAGAAATTCCAAAATAAAAATGTCATGTGCTAAAATTTCACCCGTCAATCATTTGCTCTAATTTTGTTAATTTTATCAGTCGGACTACTGCTATTTCAAAGTGTCACTGAAGTTTCATATCCTACTAAGCTCTTTTAATCTGTTTGAGGAAATAGTCAATGTCCCCCCATCTGTAATTCCAAATGAAAGCATTGTGGAAGATCTGGTTAATACTGGGTAGAGTAATACAAAAATAAATTAAGCAACTTTTAAGTAAGTGTGATTTAAATTGCATGCGTTCATGAATCAGAGTGAAAATTTGTTACTTTTCAATTCTAACAATACGTAGAGGTAACTTATCAGTCATGAATCCATTGCCTGTATACATGCCTTCAATGGCTCATGGGTGGTCAAACATTCATAACTTTTGAATATCCCTAAGTTCCGGTAGAATCCATGTGACTGCTGCATGTCCTTTAAACATTAATTTGTGGTAGTTTACGGCCAGATTAACCGGAATGTGAACAAAAGATAAAAATGTGTATTTAGTTATGTAGTGCTTCTTATAATATATTAATTAAATTGTTTTAGAATTTTTTGTACTTGCAGTCTTTTGATATCTTTCAGTTTTTATGCATCACCTATATTATGGCTTTGCCTTGCTTTCATTTAAATATTACTATGGCCTTGCTTTCATTTAAAATCATATTCCAGGATTACTTCATGAAAACTTTACTCCTCCCTTCATTGCTTATCACTAGTGGCACCTCAAGAATATTAAAAAAGAAATGGTAGAAAGTGATTATCTTTTACCCTTAGTCCTTTCCTCATTCTTACCTATTTTTAATTGCAACCACTTAATATTTATCCAGGCTGTGGATCATTCTTCTGCCATCATGAGAATGACCTATCCATTAAAATTGTGTATTTACTTAGTGAACAGGGATATTCCTTTTGTTTAGAGATCATCATAATACTGACATGGACGTATTTCTTTTTTTAGGAGAAAACCTCTATTTTTGGTTAGTGTTTGCTTTATGTATCAGTAATGAAATATATTTTGTAAAATCTGTGGAACATTGCCACTCAAAGTCACGCCAGTAAAGGCCAGGGCGTTTGAACCATGGAAATTCATCTGCATTGTTATTTACTCTAAAAACAAACTCCTTTCTTTTACTTATGCCCTCACCAATCAGTCTGTGCCCATCTTTGCGTTACCTTCAACATGATATTAACATTCCTTAAACATGTAAAAACCAGTTATCCAAAAACAATGTCAATTTTAAACATTCTCTACGAGCTCATTAAAATTAAGGACCCTCTTTCACTAAATTCAGTGCTTCTTGGCTGTGTCCTTCCCCACTTAAGAATACTGCTCTGCCATATGGTCGAATTCTTGCCCCACCACGTGTAAGTTACTCGACCACCCAGTAAATTTCTTAACTTCTTCTCCTAATGAATGGAAATGAATGAAGAGGATCTCCTCTCTTTCTTTTCACTCTGCATCCCAGCATGCACCACCCACCAGATGAGTCTTTTACACCGCCCCCC
>LYUA01000454.1:776912-787140 GCA_002093875.1 Calopteryx splendens | reverse complement strand
TCACTCACATTACATTCCTTACCAATGCCCAAGTATGCTGAACTAGTTTCTTCACCTCAATTTTAAAATGTTTGAACTGAATCTCTTACAGAGTTCATTGATGAATTTTATATACCAGTATTTTGACCTTTTGATGCTACAGAGTTACCATATTTGCACAAATCCAAGACTTTTTTTTCCCTTATGGGACATCAAAATATAGCAGGGTTGTCTTAAATTCATATAAAAAATTATTATCAAAGATATGTGCATCTAAACTTTTATGCATGATCATTTCCTCAGTATGCACATGGGATTGAAGAAATAAAAATGCCATTTTGAAGCTTGTTCTATGCTTCATATGCCATTTTACAATGCTTTAAATAGAGAAATTTATATTAAATATAAAGTTAAATTGAGTAACTACCTACAAAAACAATCATTATAGCTGAATTTTGTGGTAGCAATCTTACTAATATGGCTACCACATATATAATGTATAAATTGGTAACTATTAGGTGAAATATTTTGAAATTTAAAACAAAAAAATAGATACAAAAAAATGATACAAGTGTTGTTTTATTAAGCATTAGTTTGGATAGACTCCTACATGACAGTTTTATTTCTCCTTCAAAAATTTTCATGCAAGGGCACCTGAGAACTGATGGGCCAAGTTGTGCAGACCAGGGTGGTTATTATATAAACCTTTGACTCCAAGATTCGGCTCGGATTTGGCAGAACCTGCCAGCGACTGCACATTCCGAACATGTGAGGGGTGGGGGGAAATGAATAAGAGTGGCGTCAAATACCTAGGACCGTGCAAATCCAGGGGGAATTCGGCTCTCATCCTTAATTCAGCTGGGCCTGGATACCGACTTCCCCCAGTTTTGCACGGCCCTGACGCCACTCTTATTCAATGCCCCCCACCCCTCGCATGTTTGGAGTGCATGGTCGCTGGCAGGTTCTGCCGAATCCGAGCCGAATCTTCGAGTCAAAGGTTTACGTAATAACCCCCCAGCTAGTCACCCCTATATCACACAGTTCTTGGTCGATATAAAAAACCAAGGACTTTTAAAAACACATGAAAATGATCCAAGTTTAATGTTTCCCGTGTAACCAATTTTGTAATCAGTTTTAGGTTTAATATTTCTGGAAGGTTTATTGCTTCATTTGTGGCGGTATGTATTAACTAAAACAAAACTCTTTTGGATATTTTTGAATTCAGGCATTTAGGTTATAATTAATAACATTTTTAGGGGGGAGGGGGAAGGGATGCTATTCATTTTCACAATGCTTTTACCTGTTAATAACAAGAGTCATTTCTGTTTAATGCTAAACTTCAAAATAGACTCTTCAAAACAATTACTTTCATAGCAATTTGCACATGATTTCAGGACAATTGAACATTTATGGAGCTAAGAATTAAGTACAACAAAATTACAAATGCAAGTAAAAAATGGATATGGTCATTTTAGCAGCTTTGTAGAGCAAATCAATTACAAATTACTTCTCTAAACTCCCCCAATGGCTGGTGTTTGAATGCCCCCTTCTATTGTAGTGTTTTGCAGGATGATTGCTTGATATAGGTGAAAACAACTACTTTGTATAAATTTACTTATGCTGGCATAATTGAATAGAATAAGGAAAACAGATAATGCAACACTGAACCTCCCACCTCGAAATAAATCTACTTTCACAGACATCAGTCTCAGGTGTGTGTATAGCGTATTTCTTTTTTATCAATGTCGAAATTACAATGCAGTTCCCATTTTTAGTTCAGAAAAGGTAAAATTATAAATGTTTTTACTTTTAATATGGATGGGAGTATTACTTGTGGGAGTGTAAAATCAGGCAGATACCACATGGATTTTCATGAAAATTGTTGTACATACATTTTTATTAAAAACTAATCTATGACATACAATTATGCAAGAAAATATCTTTATATCATTTACAGAATTCCTATTTTTTCAAATATTGACGGCAATGGAGTTTATGCTTGTGCATATCTCAAGATTAATAAGAGCTACAGAAGTGAACACTCATTTTATAGAAGAATATGTTTACTAATTAGATTTATTCATGCATACATGGTAGTCCACCTGTAGGTTGGTTTTGATATGCGAGGATAGAGCTGAACCTCACACTAAGGCTTTTGAGATATGGAATTCACAATTACAGGGTTGGGAAGCCAGATACTTTCCCTGAATCTCTTGCAGATCTCTATGAAGTCCTGTTATCCAGAAATTTGCACCTATCAGATTCTCATATGGGGTTGCCCAATGGCATCACCTGGGACTTGAGTCTGGGACCCTCTGCTTAATAGCTGAATGGATTACCAACTACTACCCCCACCCACTAATTTGATATAAAATGAAATTAAGCATGGTTAAATTGTGTGTGATAGTTGAATTTTAAAGGGAATAGATAATTCGTGATTTATCAATTACTTTTTCAACTGTCATCAAGACAATTTCAATTAGTGTTTTGCCCAACATATCTACCTTTAACATTTACGATGCAATGATGTTATAAACAGGAAGATCATTACCAGAACTTCTTGGGTAAGGATGAGGAATACGTTAAGGAAAATATCTTGAATGAAGGACCAGTGAACTATTGTCCTTCAATTGGGTGGAAAGTATAACTATTGAATAGATGACTGGTGGTGGAGAGAAAAGTTGATGAAAAGTGAGCATCAGTTCTTTCTTCTCTGGGATGACAGTCATATGGAATAGACATGTACATTGCTTACTTTTTCTTGATTACTTTTTCTTGCTTAGACTTTGCTTAGACTATGCTTGGGTTATTCGGCTCGGATTGTGTACCATGCACACCTGGGTATGACATTTTTACCTGCCAATAAGAATACCCCATAGCCAAGTGCTTTAATTTAAGATGACTAAAGAGATAAATTTGTATGGAAGTGAGCCCTATAGACAATATATAGACAATAGTGGCAGCAGAAAAAAGAAAATGAGAAGCAATGGAAATGTGATCTAGCAGGAGAATGATAGATAGAATAAATTAAGAAGAGGTTCAGCAAAGAGTCAGTAATGAAATAAGCCTAATGAAAGCATTCTGAATAAAAGAAGAAACGACCTTATTGGGCATATTCTGAGACATTATGGCCAACTGAAGACAGTTGCTAAGGGAAAAGGTAAAGGGTTGAATTTTAGGGGCAACTTTGGATGACTTGCATGAAGTAAATAATGACAGATCTCAAGGTAAAGAAAAATGTTAACATGAAGAGGTTAGATTATCGGAAAAAGAAGAGCAGTGTCAAACCAATCTCAGGATTGAAGATGGATGAAAATGATGAATCAGAGATAATTTCAAACTGATTAATTGAAACCTGAAATAATACCACTGTGGATTTGATCTTACCACTAGTATTAAATAAAGATTGTTTTAAAGTGAACTGAAAACACTTGAAATAGAACTAATGTGGATTCCTCAGAATTTGCCTTATTTGTTAGTATTTATTACACTAAAGGCAAGGAAATTTTTCAAGTGGGCTTTATAGGTCTATCGTGAGTTGGTTTTTTGGGTTGGATTAAATAACAACCAACTGGTTGCAAAGTGATTTGAAATCAATTGAAATATAACTGCATCAATTATTGAATTCCTCAGAATTTGTTTTATTTGTAACATAGTATTCATTACACTTACAGCAGGTGGGTTGTTCATTTGGGTTTTAGCAGGTTTTTCAGAGGGCACAGGACAGGAATTAAATTTTTGTTCCATAATTGTGATGAGACTAGTCAACGAGGAAATGTGAAACTTGGAATCCATAAAAATTAACAAAATGTTTAGTCACCATTGTCTTGCAATTAAAAAAATTTTTTATAATTTTTATTTTGCAACTCATATTGAATAGAAAGACCACAATATTAAAAATCCGGGAACATGAATGACTCAGAAATATTTTCAAGTATCTTAAAAAAAATAATGCCCCTCTGCATAATAATAGTGTATGAGGAATCGTGGAAATAAGGTTGAATGAAATAGCAGCTTGGAGCTGCTGCTCTCTATTGGCGAGAGAGTGAATCTCTACATTTTAGCAAAAGTCGCTACATGCCATAATCATCATTCCAAATTCCCTTGTTGAAAAATTCTACTTGCAATTACCTTTTCTTCGTCAAAGTATGGAAAAATGTTTTCTCCCATCAAAGTAACCTGCAGCCATGGGGACCGACCATAAGCCAACTCAGCACGCACACTTGTTTCACAAACGATCCCTTTAACTAACCTCAACCTCACGATGAACCAACTGACCGGAGAAAAGTCATGACGGAGCAGTCTTTCGACGGCTGTGAGAAAGGAAGGCATCAAGTTAAATGCATCTGCTGTTCCAGAGACGGGTTGAAATCCCGTGACCCAAATAAAGTGGCGGAGCTTCGGTTCAGCACTAGTGCGCACTCTAGGCCACGTTAGAACGAACTAATTCACCAACAAAGAGTTGGTGACGGTGACATCTCATGAAAAAAGGCTGCAAAACAACTTCACTCACGCTAAGTATGTAGTTTATTTGGATTGGAAGAAATTATGAGGTGCGTTCAAAGAGCAAGCACCTTATTCGCACAAAAAACTTCACACACTGTAAAGAGCATGCCTTAAACTATTTTTTGACATAATTACCACCATTTTTGAGGAGGATGTTGTATTTGTTTTAATTTTTTGCAATGTTTAAGTCAATAGAAGATCCTACCAACTATGAAGCATGGTCTGTTAACCAATTTTTGAATACAAGAAATCTCAAACCCACCTAAATTCATCGGCAGATAATTGACATTTATGGTAACAGTGCAATGAATAATGGAATGGTTAGGAAATGGGAAAGAGAGTTCAACGAAGGTCAAATGAATGTGCATGATGGACCAAGTGGGCAGCCTTCTGCTTTCAATGAAGATTTGGTCAGGATTAAATTGATGACAAAATTCGTTAGAATTGGCATTTCACGATTGCCATACTATATGATGAATTTCCAGAATTTTCAAGAAGGATTGTTTGTCATCATTGGCAGTGCCTTTCTTTGAAGAGGAAAGAAACAAACTGGTCTCCAGATATCATGTGCCTCTACAATGGTGGAAATTATATGGAAAAATAGTTTCATGTAAGCTCTTTCCTGTAAAATTAATTCCAACAAAAATAGAATGTGTGAAGTTTTTTATACAAAAATGGTGCTTACATTTTGAACAAGCCTAGTAAAACTACTCCTTATAAAGTGAACTGAAATAGCTTGAAATGTAACAAATCTAATACATGGAATTCCTCAGAATTTATTTAATTTGTTATGTAGTAATTATTACCCTTATGGAAGACATGTTTTGTACAGTATTTTAAGAAGATTTTTTTGGGATGGATTAAATTATAAAAATCCTGTTGCAAAGTTAACTGAATTCCCTTGAAATAGAACTATATCCGTTTATGTAGAATTCCTCAATTTGCTTTATTTTTTATGTATCGATTATAACACCAACAGCAGGTTCTTCATGTAGGTTTTATTGGATTTTTAAGTAGGCTTTGCACCATGTTTTTTTGGGTTGGGTTAAATAACAACCCCATCAATATGTTAATTGGCATTTTTGTCTGCGTGAACACAAAAACATTTTAATAGATTTAAAGTCCAAGTATTTTATTTCTTTGCTTTCTATCATTGATTTTTATTCAAAATTACTTTTCCCTTGTGGAAGAAAAGTGGATAGCTATACAATTGAATTAGTCTTTGATTTGCACAAATATGGTATATTATAAAACTATGAGCTACTCATATCCAAAAAAATAACCCTTTATGTTCATAGAGCAATGAATTAACTACCTATGTAAATATTAAGTAGCAGAGTGGAAATAAAAGATAATTAACACATATATTGAATACTCATGAATTAAAACCTTACAAGCAGTTGATTTATCAAGGCATAGTAACTTTTACTTCCAAGACCTAAGATCTGTAAGTTAATGTTTAAAACATGAATATACAGAAGCTCAGCAATGCCTCTACCAATTAGACAGTGGACAGGAGAGAAGTCCTGGAGTGACTGAGTGCCAAGAATTCACAATTTTATCCCAAAACTCTTGTATTTCCCACTCTACCTCTGTTGTTTTATTAATACACCTTACCCTTCCCAATTCACTTCACCCCCACTGGCTAAATCCATATTTAACCCCTTAGAGCTTTCAAAACTTATCACTCCCCAATCCTTCTGCCCCACCTCTTGAACTCAAAACTTCTGTAATGATCCCTTGATCAACCCTCCTACCCCTATCAGAGAATATACATAAGAGTTACTCGATTAAATACTTGAAAATGACATAAGGCACCCAAACTAATAGTAATTAAAAACATTTGGCTGAAACTGCAAGCATGTTTCGATTGAAAGTAAAAGCACATTACCTTAAAGCCATCCTTGCAGCTTCCGTGCACACAAATTGCTGTTCGGCGGCACCATGTGCACTTTTTTGACGTTTGCACACAGGAAGCACAGGTGTGCAAGGAGGAGCAGAACCCTACAGCTTCCCCATCTTTTTCTATCGGAGGCGGAAGAGATGGGGCAACTGCAGAAGACAAAGAAGGGCTCGAGGTTGTCGAAGCAATGGGGACGGAATCCGCATCAGGCATCAACAGTGAATAATCCGACTCCAAGTCCTCGGGGCAAAGTATGACCCCTGAGCCCTCGTTGGGACTCAGTGTGGCCTCCGAAATCATTTCACAGTGACCATCCATCATGCTGCCGATGTAGGAATTGCTCCCACCCCGCCCAACGGCATTCTCCTCACGAGCATCCTGACCTCCGACCCAAATGCACTTCACGCCGGGGCTTGCCTTCAGGCAGGACTCTGCATCCTTAAAGTGGGTGCAATTGCCAGGGGTGTAGGAAAGCAGATCGGAGAGCATTTGTCCGTCAAAACCCCCGTACACATACAAGGAGCCCTTGAACATGACCGAGGAATGCCCAAAACGAGGCGGGGCTGGATGAGATGTGTGCCCAGGGACAGGAGGGTAGGACGAGTAGGACACCCTCCCGGGATTCATCACCCATTTGTCGCAAACTGGGTCATAGGCAAAAAAGTCTGAGGAGTAGCACTTGGCACCATGGCTGAAAGCAGTATCGTTATGAGTGTTACCACCAAAGAAGAGCACCAAACCTCTTATGACAACAGCTGAGTGAAGGAAACGAGCAGACGGAGCAGGAGTTAGATGTTCCCTGAGGAGGATAACGGAGACAAATTTAGATTAAAAACATGCACGACCCATTTAACACATTTGCTTCAAAATTAAAATTTACTCTTTATAAATTCAAAATTTGACATGAGGCCTCATAAACCATAGTGGCTTGATATTGTAAATATGCCGCATGTCATCAAGGTCCTATATGCCTCATGTCATCTAGGTCCTACATGCCACATCTTAAACAACACTTAGCACAATGACACCATTGTCACAACAAAATAATTAAGTAATAATTTTGGGTGCTTGCTAAATTTGATAATTAAATTTTTCACAAGCACTATGTATGTCCTTCATGTATAACTACCTTCCTGTGATTGTGTCAATTACAGGAATTATGTAGTTTTAAATAAACAAAGAAAACTGAATTCAACAATAAAAAGGGAAACCCAGTTTCTTGTTCATACCCAGGGGTAATTTAACCCTTTTCATTCATTGGATAAAAATGTATATCCGTACCATAAAAATACAGACTTACTCTGACATATTATACATTCCATTAATTAGATACCCAATGCAATACAAAACATATATCCAATAAGTACATACTCAATTTTGACACAACAATTCAGGATACTGTCTCAGGCGAAACTTTGTGGAAGTTCATCGTACTGGGAGTAAGTGAGCGGGGCTACATCATCATCATCATGTAGCCCCACTACCAAACCATGGTCGTGTTTAATAAAAATTTAGCTACAGATTACAAAGATGTCTTGACTACAGCAAAACCCTCAGCATTCTGATCAAATTCATTTGAAATACCATGCAAATCAAAGATCTGAGAATATAATATGTACATCTACATGGTTGACCTAGTTCTATGATGGCATTATCAAGTCCCATGACCAGGGTTCTTTTTGCCCACTTTTTTGGTTTTGTCAGGGACATAGGACAAAACTGAAAAAAATCATCAATTACTGGACAAAACTGGAAGGAACTACAGTTAATTTTTTTTCACTCACTTAAGTTTGAATAATCTAAAGTTTTCACTTTTTCAATTTCATAAATAGTAAAATAATTGGAGCTCTCCCAATGAGTTCACAGATGTATATAAAGGGATTTCTTTAACTTAAAGAAAGATTAACGAGTCAAACTTCCGTTTATTCTACTGGAGTGTCATGATGTTGCTTGACCAACAGAATACATGGCTCTCTCAAGATGAGTGGAAGAGAGCTTGCAGCCAGTCCTGAGCCGAACTTGCTGTGTGGGTAAGCATTTTATTGTATTCCTTTTTCCCTCAGTCAGTGGATAAGGTAGAAAAGAGAGAATTCCAAAGTTAGCATGCTTTAGAGGTAGGTATTGCACGGAGGGTGGAGGGAGGTTTATAACCACTGCTTTCTCCCTCCAGAGGGATATATATATATTTAAATATCTGCTCTGGAAATATTATTTGTGCTGATTTCATGGGTTTGGTTCATGGACAGAAGACCTCTGTTCACTGATTCATGCCCTCAGTAAGGTATTTATCCTTATATTCTTTTCCTGGGAACTCACGGATAATGACACTTCTTTCCTAAACATAGAGTTAAATCCCTGAATTACTGATTTTACCATTCAATTTTCTTTATATTTTAATGGACAGAAAGAATAGTGTCCCGATGTTACTGTCTAAATATGGAAATCCAAGTATTTCTATGTTCAATTTATTTAGTTCTTTGACTTTTGAAATATGTACATGATGAGGATTTACTGTAATCTGCCAACTGTAGCACCCGCAGCCATGGATCATCTGTCATGCTATACTTAATATTGGGGCTGGTGTAAAACTTAAAAAAAAATCAGGTGCTATGTTCCTTAGGGTATAACCTTTAAGGGAAACCATATTTTTTGATGAATTATAACACAAAGTAGCCATAAAAAGGGAAAACCAAAATCTGACAAAGTTATTCATTAGTAAATAGGAAATCTCAAGAGGCAATAAACCTATAACTGGAATTTTCCTCACGGTTACCTTAAAAAAACATTCTTACCGAAAACATGTTGTTTGCATAATTTGATCTTGCAAGTTAACACTAAGGAATATTATACTAAATTTTCATTGCACTAAGTATTCTGGAAACTTTAAAGTAACATTTGATGGAGGAAAACAAAACATTTAGAACGTATTGCCCCCTGATTTTCAAGCATAGCTTACAAATGTAATTTTAAGGACAAACTACTTATGCTTACCATACACGAGAATATGGGTCATATGAGAAGAGAGCACCAGAGAGAAGAGGAGTAGAAGAACTATCCGAGACATAACCACCATGCACATAGATGCGCTGGCGTAGTGGATCCCAGGCTGCTGTATGACCATACCCTCCCTTCACAGGATAGCCTCGAGTGGACACAATACTCCATTCCCTGGTGCCTTGAAAATTTCAAGAATTAAGTTCATCAGTTGTGTGCCATCACATACACGTGTCTCGCGAATACAAATTATTTTAGAACATAGAATAGAATTATACTTATTGCCCTGGGCCACACACCCCCTGACAAGAGTGACAATACAACATGTGTACAAGCTAACAATTAAAGTGATAGGATGATAGATTATGAAAATACAATGTAAACTCGATTAAAAGAGACCTCATGGTGCCCATAAAATCAATTGTTTTATCGAATTCTCCTTCTATCGGATTGGAGCAAAAATAAATACCAAGTAGCAAATTGTATTAATTCCCGATGGAAAGTGCAACCAACTTACAATTCCCTTATTATTTCATCAATCGAGTATAAATCTCAAGGTTATTCATTATAAAAAAGCAACAAATATTACTGCTTTATTGTTCAGGGAGGCTAATCATTATGATTTTAGGAAATTTTCATGTTCGAGTGTACCTTTTGCAGCAGCTGTCACATAATGTTTGTTTTGTAATTAGTAATGAATTGTTTTAGCAGATGAAAACGACCTTTAATCTTTGACGAAAACCAAGAAGAATTTTACTTGTTTCTCTCATGCAGATTGGATCAATGTCCACTACAATTGGTTGTTTAGCATGTTTATAATAAATTTAACTTTTCAATTACCCTTGA
>LYUA01000454.1:628227-638627 GCA_002093875.1 Calopteryx splendens | reverse complement strand
GCGACCTTTAGATCCACAGGCGAGCATGCTACCCCTAGCCACCTCCCCCCTAATAAACTAATCAATGTAAATAATTATAGATGCAGGATATTAGGTACCTATTGATGAATGCTGACAGCATTCATTCAATTATTTATTGGGCACTGCAATGATCTCAAATTTTTATCCAGCATCAGTCTTTCAGTGTCAAGATAATGAAAAGATTTCTTATGATATTTCTGGTATTCATTAAATATTTACTAGGCATTAAAAAACCTATCATCATTAGAATCAGCATTAATTGGGGGAAAACTTCACTGTTACTGAAAAAATATTTTCAATATTTATTATGTACTTTTGAATAGATAGGAAGTTATAACTATCCAAATTCAGTGGAATGAAATAGCATTTACCAGATTCTATTTCAATGGTTTGGAATCATTGTTTAAAAAATATTTTTCAACATATTTATTAGGTGTATGTGTATATGATAGAACTTAATGTAGATATTTCAATTAAAAGTGGTCTAATAATAATATCCTGAAATCTAAAATTTTGAATTTTGTGGTTTCTTTAATTAGTATGCTGTTGTATCTCACCTTGAGTTACATGGGCAAAATGTTGATGATGCCCTGATCATTGTTGGGAGTGATTGTGATGATAATTACATACCTAATGAAGACATCATTGACACAATACAGAAGCATGGGTCTGAAATAGCTTTGGTTTGGTTGAGTGCTGTTCATTATTACTCAGGTAAGATATTCAGAGCTCCACTATCCATGGGTGCCAGTAGGGGGAGGGGAAGTCAAGAGGAGGCGATGTCCAGCTAGCTTTTTGGCATTTTTATAAATAACAGATACATGTTCTATGATTTCTTTTGTTGATCCAGTCATTTGAACGTACCTACTTAGAATATGTACTGAAAGAGGAGAAGGAAAAAGGGAAGGTTATTATTAATGAGCAAGATTCTTTGGTCAGTTGACCTCCTTCCAACCTATTGGCATCATGCATCTAACTTGAATTGATATAAAAGATGCCTTAGGATTTATTTTTACTCAATTTATTTGATCTGATTATCATTATTTAATACCCATATGGGGAATTTAGATGTGCATGGACTTAGGCAATTGGGGCCATAATTTATTATGTTCTCTGATTTCATTCATTACCATTGACCATTTCATGCCTTACATGAGATCTTACCTAGTTTCTGCTGGGTGACCTTAATCTAATAACCCATGTTTTCACAGTGACAATGGCTGAGGATGAAAGAATTTGAAATAGATATGCCATGGGTGCTAGCTTAAAAATCTCTTCCCTGTAACCAGTTGCATTACTATCTGGAAGCTCCTTGTGTTATTTTCATGAATCACAAGAAGGAGAGGAGACCATCCTTAATTTCCATAATGGCTACACATAGTTTTTCTTTGACTTTTTTGGCAAGTAATCTTTACTCATGAAAAATATTTTGGTACTTAGGTCAGCTTTTTAATATGGATTCCATAACCAAGGCTGGTCACAAAGAAGGCTGTATTGTTGGATGGGATTTGGCCCATGCAATTGGAAATGTGAATCTTCAACTTCATGACTGTGGTCCTGATTTTGCAGTCTGGTGCTCTTACAAGGTACCTAATGCTCTAATATATTTATGGAATTGACTTTATCTTTTTGACTCCTGTAAATGCTCAAGTAACTTGTGTGATGAACCAACTTCAAGTGAATGTGTTTCACCCTTGGTAATGATTTGTTACAGTATTTGAACTCAGGTGCAGGTGGAGTTGGAGGGATTTTTGTGCATTCTCGACATCTGAAAGGAGAGGGAAGAAAAGCCCTTCGTGGCTGGTGGGGTAATAAGCCAGAGACAAGATTTAAAATGGCATTTAAGCTTGATCCTGCTATTGGTGCTTCATCCTTTAAAGTGTCCAACCCATCTCCATGGCATACTGCCCTGAATTTGGCCAGTTTGGAAGTAAGTTTTGATCACAATGCAACTTTTGAACTTATAGTCGTAATTTTAAAGAGTTCTAAATCCTCTCAACATACCGCCAAGATGATTTCCTTTCTTCTAGCATAGCAAACAGATGAAGAACTTTAATTGTAATTCATCAGCCAATAAGGTTGGTGACTTCACAATCTTCACTGGCTCTCTTCTCTTCCCTCATCACTTATGAGGAAAATTTAAAAAAATAACCCAACACAGGGAATCATGTCAAGTCCATAAGCTGGTGAAAATAAAGCTCTGTATCCTGATTGGTAGTAAAAAATCCCATTTATTGTTCCTACCAATTGACTGGGAACCCAGATTCATGGTTCCATTTGTAGCAAGGTACATCCATATGTAATGTAACTTTGGGACAAGGTTGGAGGGTTTCCAAGCTTGGCTTTCCATAATGCCAGCATGGTCTAACTAACTAATAACTAAATTAATTTTCTGCTTCTCTCCCATCATATTTTCTAGTCCTTGTATTAAAGATTTAACACATATTTTATTTACACTTTGAATTGAATAGATATAATGATCAACTTTGTATTGCAGAAATATACTACAGTGTTTTATTCCCTACCTAGGTAATTACAAAAGTTTTGCCCTGTTGTAATTTTTTGTGTTCTTCTCACCTGCTTTCTGTGAGCAATTCATGAAAAAACATCTTTCATATGCCATGATGTCCACAAGAAGAATCAACCAGATTTTAACTGCTATGCTATTCTTTTGGATTTCCTGGGAAGTTATTAAGGAGGGGCTTTTGGGAACAGCTTGATGTCATTTTTGATGTTTCAATATAGGTAGTGTGTTGAAATTTGACCGTGGAGACCAAACAGCCCAAGAGATAATGACTTAATCCATTAAGACACAGTCCAAACTCCAGGAAATTACATGAGTACATAATGAGACTCAATAAGACAGGGAAATTGAAGAGGAAGGAGTCTACATGAACCAAATCAAACATTAAAAACACATACTACTCTTCTGAGTTTAAATTTTGGAATAATTGAAAAATTGATTTTTGATTCACTTTGTTCCCCTCTCAAAAAAATATGGGTGGAAAGGAAACAGTGTAGAGGGGAGTGGGTGAGATATTTGAATAGCATCAATTTCAGTGTTGATGAATCAGAGCATTGTTCAAGCCAACTTGTCAGAGTCATTTTGTTTTCAGTTGTTGGTTTTCAGTGGTTGGTTGGTTTTCAGTTGGTTCAGTGGTTGGTCAAAATTAGAAGTTCGTCATCTTTTTCTTTAATCGGTATATTTCATTTGATTTTGAGGGAACCTCCTCTTTCCTATAACTTGTAAGTCATTGAATCACAGTAATCATTTCTTATTTTCAGATATTTGAAGAAGCCACAATGAGCAAAATCATGGAAAAACAGAGGCTGCTAACAGGATACACTGAATTACTTCTCGAAAAACACCTGGAGTCTATTAATGCTCACATAATTACACCTAAAGACCCAGGTGAGCGTGGCTGCCAACTGAGTATCAAATTCCCACCTGGAAAACTTGACCCAGTTGCTCGTGAGCTAGATTCTCAAGGAGTTGTGGTAGGTATATTTTTTATATGCATTATATTAATATCTTCCTTGTTGGATTTGGAAACCTGATTGATTCTGATGAATACCCTTCGCCTTCCTGGCATTTGTATTTCTACAACAAAATTATATTCCCAGAAATACCACCTCAAAAATCTAGCTAACACCTGCTA
The DNA here is from genome assembly GCA_002093875.1 of Calopteryx splendens. Lineage (NCBI taxonomy): Eukaryota > Metazoa > Arthropoda > Insecta > Odonata > Calopterygidae > Calopteryx > Calopteryx splendens. The sequence continues at coordinate 634,947 of LYUA01000454.1, read as the reverse complement.
CCCTGCTTAAATCTATTGAGGTTCTTAAATCTCTCTGATGACCTAAAATATGATAATGCTGCTCAATTATAAGTAGAACCCAGACATCTTGTTGCTTTATTTTTTCACTGGTTTGGTAGATTATTTGATTATCTTGCATATGTGCATATGTATGTTGCTGTCATTGGATGGGCGGGTCAGTACTTTGTGATTTCCTAACTTTAATCCAGAAAGTGGATAAGGTGAGAGTATTTCTCATTTTATATGTTTTACCTATATATTGCCTTGGTTTTGAACCTGGGATCCTTAGGTAAGTAGGTACTCAAACCCCTTACCCACTGGGCACTAATGCCTGGGCATCACATTTAATATATTCCATCTCATAAACTGTTGATGTAAAAATTGAACTAAATAAAAAAAACATCCAGTTCATGAAAAACTACTGTTAAAGAGCAGTCATACAAGATGAAGTATATCATAATTGATGTGGATTCTTTGAATGAATTTAAACAGACCACTTGCGAATAATAATATATTTACAAAAAGATCTCACTACATTACGCGCACGTCTGCTCCTTGAGACGACCCAAGCAAAAGAGACCACAAGTATCTCTAACACCCGCCACCAACAGGCACAAACAGAAACATGAACAAAAGAACAGCGAAATATGAAATGCACTATACAGCAAAACAAAAGGTGAATTATACACAAATATATATACATAACAATAATGACATGCAATGAAACCTGCCTTGGATTATATGGAGATTATATGGATTATATGGAGACGAAGAATAAATGCTAGATAAAACCTTTTACATAGGTTTCAATCGTGAGACTTTATTTACAACATTTATGAAACAATTCATGCCACTATATTGTTAAATCAAACAAAAGTGATAACATTTCGAAGATGTGATGCTGAATACAAAGATTCAATGATTCATTTTTCCTGCCAATGGCACAATACAAAACTAACACATTACAACAAATCTCCCATTTAAAGGTGTCTTCCCCTTCTTTTTTGTCGTCGGGAATTTCTCATCTTTCATCTGTGAAAAATTCCCTTACAATAATGGAATAATCTTTAAATATATAGTTACTCATGAGTTTCTAATTTATTTCCTGTGAGTCGTTGAGACCTTCAGAGCAAGTAATGGAATTGGATATTGTGTGATTTGTGTGGCACCTGAAAATTCTCCTGCGATGTGTAGCGGGCTCCTTGTGCACATGAGATGAAAGTGATGATAGAGAGATGAGTTATGAATAATGTAGATCTTAACTACTATGTATGTACTAAGACTACACTTATGTAAGATTTCTGACACAAATACTTTACTCAGAGATAGTATGCCACCATGTTTTGCAAAGAGTTTAGAAGGTAGTAAACATTTTGCATATTGTTTGTGAACTGTTTTTATAATTGTAGATACTTTAAGCATTGCCATGATATATTTTTGCCTTCTGCCATTGTAGGAGATGAACATTTACACTGTGAATTCAAAAATAATATATTGGTAGCCCATGTTACTCAGTGTTAAATATGATCAGTACGTATGTCATTTTCCTGAGAGAGCAATCAAGGATATTTTAGAACTAGAATAATGATCAATGTAATATTCAGTCAGTTTGATAGTCATACATATAATGTATGACTTTCAAAATAAGTCAAAATATGGAGGATTATGTAGTACCCAGTTTCAACTTCATTCATAAAATATGTAAATTTTCATATATAAGAGCAGGAATTTAAGAAAGGTCAAATTCACTAACCACATTAAATTAATGTCATATTTTTTTTTTTTTTCTGCAGTTTGACATACGACATCCAAATGTTTTAAGAATAGCACCAGTTCCATTGTACAACACATACTTGGATGTTTGGAAATTTGTGAAAGCATTGTCTGCAGCCATCTCAAGATCTCCTAAAACTGTCGTATCTTGGTGATCTGTACTTATTTACACATTCATTCAAAAATATTCTGTATTCATCGTGCTCTCCAATTACATATGAGACTCCATAAATGCTATTGATATTGTGAATTTTAGACAGGGGTGGTAGACAAAAAGTGTTTTATGCATCAAATGAAAAGCTAGACATGAACTGTGGAAAATGGATATGAATTACTAAGGAGTTCGTGATCTGTTCAATCGTAAAAGTCACCAGAAATGTCTAAAATGTGGTCCAAATTAATTGAATTTCATGCTCTCAATATCACTTTGATGATTTTAATTTATACTTCTATGCATATAAATGCATCTAAATATGCTTCTTTATCATGCGTATGAATTTATTATAATGGACCTCTAGTTTGGCCACGAGGATTTGCTATTTATCATGCATATGGCTTAATCATCTTTCAATACTCATGGACATTATTTCATAGATATGTAATGTATGCTTTTTTAATTAAAAAATAAATTTTTTTAGAAAGCCATTCCTTTAACCATGCTTTTAACATACTTTAGGTAGTCACAGCAAAAGACAAGGGCCTTTTGATGCCTCTGGATGTTTTTGAATAATTATTTAATTGGATGCACAGAAGTTCCTTCTCCATTAGGTGATATGTTAGTCCTGGGAAAAAGTCACTTACTCTAAAGTCACATTCAAGATGTGTCAAAGCTCTTATTAGGCTGAATAGATTCAGCAATATCTCTTTGATAAACAGATATATCCCTTGGAAAGTTTCTTACAAATATGTTTTAATGAACAAAGATTAAATGAAAATATAGTATGTGTATATATCTTGAAGGTCTTTGTTTAAATAAATGAGATAAGTACATTTCTATTCCACAGAGGTACTGCATGGAACATGAACACCTTCAGCTCTTGATAATTTTATTATTGTTTATTCCATTCCACACATTTGTATTTTAGTTCTCTTTAATTTAGAGATTTAGGTTATGACTCAATCCTCACTATGCTATTTAATGTTGACTGCTCTTTGACTTCCTCATCTATTCCACAAGCAGCAGTTTTTTACCATGCTAATCCAAGAAAAGGATAGAAGTTTGTTGAGAGGATAATCAATTGAGCTTTGAACGGTAAATTTTTCTACTTGGGGAAATCAAAATTTGTATTTATCCTACCAGGGTAAATTTCCTAAGCTTGACTAAATTCATTTGACAGAAGCTGGAGAAATATGCCTGTTGGAACCAGGTGAATAAGGATGATGATCCCTGAAGAGGATACCCCAAGTCCTTTTAAATATTTAAGTCAAAGTTTTTAGCATTAATGAAGAATTAATAAGAATAAGCTGGAAATTTGGTGGCAGTTGCAAGAATTACTGTAGAGGTGGGCAAGAATGAGCGCTTGCCCTATCAAAATTATCTTGACAATCTGGACTTCCTTGAAAGCCTGCAAATTGTAAATTTGGGATAGGTACCAATCTTCTCTTTTGTTTTTTTGCCAAACATTCCTAATTTTATTACACTAGTTACTATCATTTTCATTAAACCAAATATGAATTTTTATGGTAAATTTATAATGTCATGTTTACCAAGATTTATATCCATGCAGCATACACTTCTTTTCCTGTTTTTAAACATTCATGTAACCGAATCTGATATTGGGGATAATTCCTTAGTTCTCATCTCCTAAAGACCAAATGTTGTTTTGTATGTTTCTGAAAATTAAGTTCAGCTGATCAACACATCTCTTAGGATTAAGGTTGCAATTTTATTGCCTGACATGAAGAGACAAATTAAAAATTGGTTTTCAGTGGGATTCCACATTTCCACCTTCACACACAGTAACCAAGTCTAAGAACAATATGCATTGATTGATTGATTAATTAATTAATGGTGGAGGGCTCCCTGGGAGGAAGAATGGCACTTAGACCAATCGGCCCATTGTACCATCCGCCATATGACAATCACCCATAGAGCCCAATGGCCTCACTAAAGGCTAGAGTGTCCCTAATAGGGATGTATTTAAGTTCCTCAGGTTCCCAAAGTGGTGCCCCGAGGAAGTTGTTTTGAGTTCTGGCAATTACCTGGAGATTAAGGAGATTGAAGTGCCTGTTAACTCATTAGTAGCCTCTTAATAGTCCTACTATCATTCTCAGTCCTGGGAGAGAATTTTCCTGGCAGAGCTAGGCCTGGGTCCCCCAATGTGGAGTTTGGCCTGCCTTAGTCCCCGCAAGGTTGGACAGATTGCAGTGTTGCATTTGCACCAATTCTCCAATCTCTGAATTCACCATAGTGAGGGAAATAGGTAAGATTGGCTCAAGAGGTGAATTTTTTCACGCATGTATATGCAACAGCAAGAATGTGATAGAGGGTAGAATATTGGGTAAGCGAGGGAGGGAGGAAAAGATTAGGCTTGTCTGATAGAATAAAGGGAGGCAGAAAGTATGCAGAAATGAAGAAAGGATTACTGCAGGGGTTTATCCATCAGAAACCTACCTTAATCAGTAGGTTACCATAGTAAAAAAATATGCATCAGAGGGTCATTCGCTAAAGGTTACTGTTAGTATCTTTGAAAAAGGGTAAACACCTTAAATGTTTAAATGTTGTTTTAACCTTGTGAATTGTGGTGCTTTGCACACAGTGACGATTGCTTCGTGACATTGTATGTAAGGCAATTCGTAAAAGCATATTTTTCCGTTTAAATCACTCAAAAATTCACAGTGTAAGGGAACCCCTGGGTAGCTTAACTGGCCAAAGTACTTGGCTGAAAATCGAAGGATCCAGGTTTGAATCCCGGTTCAGGCAAATGATTTTTTCACAGTGAATTTTTTTTGCGTATGTATACACAACAGCCGGTCATCTTCTAAATGTTACTGTTAGTATCATTGAATTTTGAAGAAGTGAGGAAAGTGTCAAAACATTTTCAAAATTTTTATATGGTCGTGTCAAATACAACTATCCTTTTATGCAGAAGGTCTATCTCGATGACTCCATATTCTTGTCACTGAAAATGCCTTGTACCCTTCTCCATAGTGTTCCAGCAATGAATTTATTATGCAGAAATGCTGAAGTATAGCTCACATGGTTTAGGCACTGAGATTGGTGGATCTCTTGGGAGGAGGAGAAATGAAACAATTGAATTCCCAATTTGAGGTTCTTAACCATGAAGTTCACAAATTCAGGCCTGATATGGTGGAAGGAATCCATACTGATTTATTTATCAGTATTCTTAACCATGAATGGCTCAGCCATGATTTGTAAATTCTGCACTATTTTATGCAATGACCTGGTACAGATATGTCCTTGCCCTTTTTCTGCGTGACTATTGGGCGTGTTGCTGAGTTTCCTTCCTATGCCAGGAGCTATATGACTCAAAATCCACCTATTGAGGGGGGTCAGTGCAAAGGATGCAGTGCAGGGTTGCCTAGGTGAAGGGAATGATGCAGGTGTTTTTCAATGGCCCAAGACATGGCCATTGAAACATGGACATGTACCTGCATTGTTTGCTGACATCATAAACCCTTCAGCTGAGGCCACAGATGGAGGGAGGAGAAAGAGGGAGGGTGGAGAAAGATGGAAAAAAATGCGATTAAACTATGCCTTTTAAATTTATTTACATATGTGACTACATTGAAGAATTCTTGAGAATCTCTACTTTCAAAAGCTTTGAATCTGGAGAATGGCACCTGAAATATCTGATTTATCAATCTATGTAGGTACTTTAAAACCATATGTTTGCTGTATTAATGATAATTCACAGGTTGAGATATAAATAGTTAAAGTCTCAAATGGTGATCTCTCTGGAAATCGTAAAGTTTTTGTACTTTGCCAAAATCCATCCCTTTCTCACGTATGGCATTATCATCTGGGGAAACTCTTCCCAATTTAAGCAAGTTTTCTCTCTGCAGCAACAAGCTGTGAAAGAAATTGCTGGAGTTTCAATTAGAGAGCATGGCAATCCCTTTTTCAGATCTTTGAAAATTTTAGCTTTACCCTGTATCTATATCCTGCAATGCTTCTCCTTTGTCAAGGAAAATTTTAGTATCTTCCCTCCTAACATCTCTTTCCACTCCCAAGACACTTGAAATAATAGTGATGTACACCTCAAAAGGGTGAATATCCAGCCTCACCAAAAATGTCACACATTTTACTTGTGCTCACATTTACACCCGTGAAGAATTATTTAAAAAATTGATGTTTTCATTCAATGATTCATACAAAGAGTATATATATGGCTGTGAAAAGCTGTAAACATTAATAAAAGATGAAGTAATGGAGTATAGCAACCAGAAAAATTGGCCATTTTAAGAGTAGATACCCAAGAATTTCTGTGTTAATTTAAATATCTCCCTTGGAATTTTATAGCTTACTTGAAAAAGTATGCATTCCTCTTCTATTTAAAAAAAGTGAGTGCATTGAAAAATAGCATTTCAGGATTGAGGTTATTATAAATGTTGAGATTTCCAATCAAATGAATGTTTATATTTTAGAAGTATTCATGTTTTTATATAATTATCAATTGAAAATGCAATCAAATGGTGAATGGAGAAACTGGTAAAATAAAGACACATTTATGGGAAGGGGGTGTGGTAGGCCAGTAGATAGAGTCCGGGCTACTGACCTGAGGTCAGAGGTTTGATTCCGAGTGATGCATCTAGGCAACCTCAGCTTCACTCAAGCTGTGTACCACTTCTCGGGTACCAGCTCATCCTGGGAAATCACAGGCGGTACCGGGGAAGGAACTGGCCACCCTACCCTGATGTTTGAATTTCACACGCCGTATACGGATTAGTACTGGGTGATCTCTACCCTCACCTACCAAACCGACC
>LYUA01000454.1:485104-495411 GCA_002093875.1 Calopteryx splendens | reverse complement strand
ATTATGTTACACATTTTTTTCTTATCACAACATTTCAGAAGGTTAAGTTATTTTTCATTTTGGTTTTCACATATATCTGCAAATGTACTGATTTGTACACTATAATTACCCATGAAAAAGGGTCAGAATTCACCCCAACTTATGGTACTATACCAGAGAAACATGAGACTACTGGGTTAATTTGTGGTAATATTAATCTACCATTAAAGAACTCTTTGTAAAAATATGAAACATAATCTTCCAGCACATACATTGGCTAACCTAAATTCCAATTTTTAAGTTTTTCATTCAAATTGTGTTTCTAAATGAGTGAGAGAGCTTAAGAGTGCAACTTAAAATGTATTTCCATAAATAAAATATTATTATATTTCATAATAACATGATCAAAAATATTAAGTTATTTAATTTCATTGAGTAATTTTCATATATCACACTTGTGTGCATCACACGATACATACAAATGAATTTTCAAAAAAAAACATTTATTAGCACATTCAACTGATCAAGACCACAGTTGCAAAAAGTGGGTGACAAAAAAAAAGAGCAAAATAATACGCAATTGTCAACAGCTAAGTCTGCCATGTCAAATGCCAAAAATCTCTCTTAGATATGCAAGCAATAATAATCAATTTTCAATGCTCTCCAAATTACTTACCTTTGGTTGCATTACTGGATAAGAATAGAGTTTCACTTTCCCAAAGTCATCTGCAGTTGCCATTAGACTGCCATCGTGTGAGCGATCGCAATTGTTGACATCAGTGCCATCTGCACCTTCAGGCCACACACCAATTGTTCCAAAAGACAAAGTGCAAGAGTGCGTAGCCCATTCAACATCTCTGAGCTGCGAACTTTGTGGAATTTGGCGACATAGGCTAGCATTCCCTGAAAAGGAAGTCAATATTAAGAACTCTTTGAATTTCAGCTCCATGGCCTATTAATGCTAGACCAAAAATGGATCCAAGTAAATATGAATAAGAACATGGCTTTGCAATAGAGTCCATCATGTTTCTCAACTTGAATATAGTAACTTAAAGGGAAGCCCTATATTTTTCTGTCTGTCTTCTTAGATTTTTTCATACGACCTTCTCTCCTCTGTATCTGGACATTCCCAGCTTCATCGAAACTCTGTGACTTTTGGGTACCACATCTCCCTGTACCAAGGATGGTGAAGGGAAAGGAACAGGCTTCCTTACTCCAATTTGTGAATTTCACACACCATTGGGTTTAATATTAGGTGGGCTCTAACCTCACCTTTCAAAGAAACTATGTGTTGATTATGTGACTATGTGTTGTTCTTCTTATTTTAGAAGGGGGGGGGGCCCAGGTCTGCCCCAGGTGGCACTTTTTTTGACGGATGTCCTTTTGGTGGGGTGGGTGCCCCTGGAGATGATTTTATTTTCACACCCTGAGTAAAAAAGAAAACTTGCGAGGGGGTAGGGGGAGAAGAAAGTCCAGCGACCATCATAGATAGCACAAACTCTAGCTACACCACTGCTTATAATCTACATTAGTTTCCTTAGTTTTGTTTACCCTATTCCATGGAAAATTTTCTTGTAATCCAAAAAGCAAGAATAAAAGACTTCTCAAATATATTTTATGCATATTCCATTAGCTAATGCTCTCATTACTGCTGTAGTATCACACACTCTCCCCCTGTCCTAAACCTAACCTGACACCTAATTAGTCCTAAGCCTTGTTTTCCAATTTATCATTGATTTTGAATATTGCCTTTGCCTAGTGTAATTCAAGCCAATGCATTCCAATTACTCATTCTATTTTGGGATGGGAATTAATATTGGTTTTACACTGTCGTATAGCCAATCACCTCCCTAATAAATGTTACAACATAGCCCAAAAAACCTTCCTTTCTTTTCTGAAATCCTTGAGTGATTTTGTGGAGTCATTACCTATTCCAACTTTATTCGTAGCCTCATTTGACATAATACTTTAATAGTTTTTTATCTTATTGTGTGGCATCCCTGAACTAAGTCTAAACTTTTTTTTTTCAAATCCATCTTCACTACTTCATTCATCAGATTCCTTCTCTCTTCAGTCTTTCCTCTGTTATCCATGGTTATCACAATGCATTAGAATTCATAATTCTGACTATTTCCTGAGCTGATTTTGTTATCTTTTTTCCTATCTCTACTTTTCTCATCTCCTTATACTCACTATGAATTTTGTCAACTGATTCCTGGAATTCTTTCATTATATAGCTACCATGAGCACCTTCTCATTCTCCTTGCTCACCCTCCCCCCCCTCTCAATCAATTGAGTTTTAGCTGATACTCCAAATTATTTTTTAACTGAGGAGAAATACTTTTGAAAGAAAAATCTGGCACAAAATGCCCATAATAATTTTACGTAAGTTACAAGTCGCACCGGTTGCCTGCATCCATGGGAGGGAAGCACCAATTGTTGCCTACGTCCAAGGATATATACCATAGAAACGAGGAACACTTGATTTAGACTGGAAGGATGGAAAATTGATAAAAGAGTAGCATATGAGCCGGAAAGAAGTTCACTATTGCACATACAAAAATTGCATTCCTTTGATAAATAGAAAAATGTACCTAAGGATGTTCAAACAAGTTTCAAAAAAATTTAGTTTAATTTTATATTTCGTGCGATTGATGGATTCCTACTGGAGGAGAAAATTCCAGTAAAAACTTAAGTGTGTTGGTGCATGCGACTCAATAGGGTATGTGTATCACAAACCCAAGTGAGAAAGAGTGTGTTTACATAAATCTTTCTTCCTTCTTCTCCAACTCCAAAGAGGATGGCCTTGGGGGTTTATTTTTTTGGAAATTGTTCTCCTTTAATACAGTGAGTGCTCCTTTAATAAGTGGTGAGACTAGAGAAGAGTGAAATGGAAGGGATGACTTTTACAAGAAAGATTCAACAAGGATGTTGTATGCCACTGGATGTTGTATGATGGAGAAGGCTCTAGAAAAGGCTGATGGCAGTACCACATATGCTATTTGAAGACAATGGCCCATAGCATTAAAAAATTCCATATTTGAATTTATCACGTCTTTGGGTATTTTCAAAACTCTTAATATGTTTAACCACACTGTATCCATTAATAAAATTACTATTTATGAATTTCCATTGGCAATTGTGAGTTTATATACTTCAAATAAGTAACATTTAAAATACTAGGGCTTCACACAAAATCATAGTTGTTATATATCCCCATTATTTCCTGGTTACAAGATATTTTTGGTAATATAGTGAGTTAATTCAATCTTTGAATATGTTAAATACTATGCACTCCATAAGTCAATGAGTAAATTGAGAATATCCCTGGATTTCATTGGATTTTCAGGCCAAATTTTAAATTATTTTAATGAAAATTTCAGTGAGGTTAACTTATCTGAGATGAACTTCAACACCGGGATTCTTAATCAGTAATATACTAAAGTTACTATGGTGACATACATGATAACGGCTCTTCCTTAAATAATATCATACTAAGGACCTGAAAAGCAGTTTTTTGAAACACCACACATGTATAATTGTGAAGGACATAAACTCCCCTAAATCTTTTAATGTCATAATATATAAATGAATTTCTTTGACTTTCACAAGTTGTTCAGGATGGTAGCAAATCTGCTCCCAGTACCTCTTGCATGTATGAGACCGTTCAAAATGTTGATTGGAATTATATTATGTACTTACAGTAGAGCACTTCATAATCTCCTGAGTTAGTTTGAATGTATTGGCTGTCTGTAGACCAATCCAGGTGAGTTACATAGCTAGAATGGCCCTGTGAAAGGAGATCTTGATATAAATATTTATGAAAAGGTTTATATTTGTTTAATCTATTTCACACTTAACTTTGGTCAGGAAAAATTAAGCAACTCATCATTTCAGTACAGCTTGATAATCAAAGTTGAAATTTAATGATCAGCACATCTGTTTTCAATATGAGAATTGTTATTATGAAGGTATGGAAAGTTATTAACAGACCTCATACAAAGAGTTTGGAATAAGCATAATAGTTATATAGCTTTTCTAATTAAAACCAATATATTCACAATATTCAGACACATTCATGCAAATTTTAAATTATCAAGCACACACTATCTTCGGAACTAGGATTCATTTACTGGAATATATTCCCCAAACACTATTTTACATGAGCAGTAGTTCTGAGAACCAAAATAATATTCAATTGACACATTTATAAATGTTTTATACTACCACAACAGAAATTTTTGCTTACAAATATTTTTTTGCTACCATATGAAAAAATACTTTGCTGAATTTTTTTAACACAAAATTTTAAATACAAGCATCATTCATCAAATAATTAAATCATAAAATTTTCAATTCAAGACAATTTCCCCTAAAGAAAATGGCTACAAGGTTATGCGAATTTCATACACAGATTGTGTACAAAAGTGGTAACCCAGGCTGTGGCTGATGGCTACACAGATTGCATAGGCATTAACATAAGATTGTGTGGCCACTGTACAGACATGTTCTTTTTGGATGGACCTCCCGTAACTACCTTAAAGAACTGTTCTGCAGCCTAGAATTATGAAAAAAACAGAAGTACCCAAATGATCAACACTTAAAGATGTGCTTTAACTAGTCAAGCAACTATGAAACACACTATGCATTAACATCTAAAACTCCTGTCCCTCTGCTTCACAGAATATTCATTTCAAAGCTATCTTACATGCAATGCAAACAAAGATATGTATATGTGTGCATATATAATTCATTTTCCAAGAGAAGACAAGTATCTCTATCAAATGTAAGTAGGTAGATTGGTATGCATTTTTGTATGGAGAGTGAATTACTGTATGTGAATACACAAAAAAGTGCAACATTTAATGGGTGCATCTGTAACAATGAAAGCAAGTACGTATGTAGGCATGTGAAATGAAAGTCGGTGCTTTTCAACACAAATATCCAACTTTTCACTCAGAGCACAACTGTGTACACCAAATTATGCATATGATATTACCTACCATTGAGGAGGTCACAGTTGAACTTCTTTTACGCTTTGCAGCACCCTAATTGCAGCATGAAAAAAATTTTCCCAAAATACTCTATACACAAATATATATAAAATGAAAGCTTCTCCACTAAAGTAAAACAGAATCTAATTAGAAGGGTTGTCACAGATAATGAATCTGCTAAACAGTGAAGGTTCCTCTACTAAACTTATAAAGGCAAATAAATGCTATACAATGTTTACATTCTAGGTACTTTGGTTAATCTGGTTGCTGGTGAAATTCATGACTTACAACTATTTATAGTCATTTAAGCCTACCCAACTAAGGCATTGCTAAAGTAAGGTCTATTAGAGGGATAAAATTACGAATGGGCCAAACATCACATACAAAAGACAGAGACGTTATCTAATATATATATATACCGAAAATAATGAACATTTACTTTCCAAATTTCAATACAACTATAGATAAAATGCAAATATTACCGAACAGCGGCCAACACGACTGTACTTTCTGGACTCATCACTGACTTCATAAATATATAAATTGTTGTCCCTTGAGCCCAAAGCCAGAAGGCTCCCATCTGGTGAGAATTTCAAAACCTGAAAAATTAAAAATTGGATTGTTAAGAAATTTAAATTATCTTCTCCAGTTACAAATTTAATGATAACACTGAACTATTAAAGAATACATAATAGTCTGAGATTTTTGCATAACTTAAGAATAAGTAGGTCTTATTTCCTAGAGTATTTTGATGCCATAAATAAACTACTCAGTTACTCAGCCAAATACCCATTTTAAACAAATATTTTTACATGCAGAGGTTATTGTTACAATCTAGCCTGGTTCAAGAATCCCACAATAATGTGCAAAATAATTTTGATAAGTGAAATTTAATTTAATGAGGGAAAAATGGAAATTACTGAGGGAAATTTATAATTTCTGTGGGAAACATTTTTGAGTATATCTTTATCTCCTGTGCGGAAATTGGAATTACTACAGGAAGTTATGGTTTACTGCAGGGAAAATTAAAATTACTCCAGGAAATCAGAATTTATTGCATGAAAATTGAATTTAAACTAAAGTATTTGCACTTTCTCCCGTTTGAAACTTATGGGGAGCACATTCTAGCTTCTTCTCATTCACTATTTCCTCTTTTGATTGTAATAATTAGGAGAAAAAACATGATTATATGCAAACACCTGGGAATTATCACTGCATGTCAAAGTAGTGTGCAAAACATAAATATTTTATGACTAGAGGAAATAGGAAATAAATGAAAAATAAATTTTACAAATAAATAAATAAAGTACACTACGTAATTTCACATGATCTTTTATTGATAAAAACTATCATTAAACTACACATTGTAAACCACCAATTACTTTAACCCCTTTTCATAAGCATTTCAACCCTCTTTTTTCCCTCCACCAATGAGCATATATACAAGTCTTTGGACATGTAAAATTTTGTACCTGAAGATGACATCCCATGCATTGAAAACTGGTTCACACCAAATTTAAAAAATCATGGGAAATTACATTGCGTTCTTCTATTTATTTACAATGGAAATTCACTAAAATGAGGTCAAGATGGTAGAATTCAAGAAATGTTGCATGATAAATAAAATTGATAAGAGAAATCAATAGTCTTTACAAAATTTATACTTCAGAGAAATAGTTCAAAATCAGATCTGACTGTTATCCTCCTTGCCCCAAGTCACTCATTCAAAATATCTGCTTGAAAGATATGAAGTTATTTATATGCTTGGGAAAGGGATAAACTGATGATTGCCACTAACCTGGATTGGTTCATCACCATCTGTGTGTTCAGAAAAGATTTCCTTGGTCTCTGCATCAAGGCAAAACCATTTTCCACTGATTGTTCCAATAATAATGACTCCTCCATCACTTGAGAAGCTGGCAGACTGGACTTTGTCCTATAAAATTAAGTATTTTATTAATAAAATTATAATAACAGAAATACCAAAGCTATTAATCTGATAAGTGTATACAAAAAGTGAATTTACACAATATTACATATGGAAAATATTTAGTGATGAAAAAGAGCATATGCTTCATAAAATAACCCCTTACTGTGAGACATACTTCCTTAAGAGTTTTCAGATGGACAATATTAACACTGATGTAGGTCATATATAGTGTTTAACTTTCAAAATTCCCAGTCATTACCAGGCCTATAAAAATATTTTCTAAAGATGTGGCATGTATTTCCCTAAAAGTTTTTTCTTTAACTAACTATAAAAAATCTAATTGGGGTTCTTTATAGTTTCTATAATGTAATCTGAAAGATGTGTACAAATCAAACCTCAAATTATAATTGAAAGCCCACAAATGCTGCAGCAGCTAAAGTGAATTGGCTTGACACAACAGCTGGCGACTGGCAAATGGCAACAAGTTGGCTTCTGCAAAACACCACTTCCTCAGCTTTAATGTTAATAAATAAAGTTAATAAATATATCTACAAATGGAAGGGAATGTTTCATTGGAATCACTGTGGTTTCTGGTACTTGAAATTTAGAAATTTCCTATCAAGGTGTAAACTCCATCATAATGGGCTTGTTCATTTACCATTGAGCAAAAACTGGACTACAGAAATGTATCCACCAAAACCAACAGAAAAGCTATGAATGGTTTTTCTAAGATTGTCAATTGTAGTGCATTCAGGTAGAAATTAATTTTTTGTAGGACTTTTGGTTTATTATACTTTGGCAATTAATTTATTGAAGTCCAGAAACACCTTATTTCCTTGATAAATAATTTTCTCTCATGTCAAGTCAAACTGACAGTGCTCAGGCTTATGCCAATCATTTGGTACATATATTCTTGCAATGCAATTGAGAAAATGAGAGCCAATGTGCATACATAAGAAGTGGTTGGATTAAAAACCAACTTGTGCCTTTCAGCAAGGGATCAGTGCGATTAAAATAAGGATTATTTCAAGAGTAGCTGTGGGTCAATAGCTAATTATCAATAATGGTCCAATTTTAGCATAATTCAAAGCAAATAACTTTAAAGTCATCTGCTCTCCTGAGTTGGGGTTCTTTGTTAACTCAAGGGGATTTTTCCTTGGAGTTATTGTTATAACGAGTGCTAAATATTAAAATTCTAATGGGATACACGCAAATTTACAGAACCTGGTGTGTTGGTCAGTGTACCAATGGTGGAGAGTCGAGTTTCATTGTATGTACCAAGTAAATAAGAGTCAACCTGTTTCTAATATTAGTGAATTTCACTCACATTATCTGATAAATGTAACTTCAAGCATACCACGCCAAGAAGTAAGAATATATAAAAAAAGGCAATCCATGTCATGAAAAAAGGGGAAAAAAGATCAATTTTCGAGTAGGATAATGGGAACTTTATGTTGTCTGGAATAGATGTAACAGTTATTATAAATGAGCCAAACTCTCAGAAAAGTAACACTAAAAGTAGCTGTTCTATTTTAGGAAAGGTGATCTGGCATTGG
Source organism: Calopteryx splendens (assembly GCA_002093875.1). NCBI lineage: Eukaryota > Metazoa > Arthropoda > Insecta > Odonata > Calopterygidae > Calopteryx > Calopteryx splendens. The sequence goes on along the minus strand of LYUA01000454.1, from coordinate 486,952 downwards.
GCAAGTATTTACCTAAACAAACAAATGAGACTTAAAGCTCTAGTGTTCCAGTACTTGGTAATGATATGCCTGTGCATTCCAAAGTGAAAACTGTCAGTGAATGGCCAATACAGTTAAACAAGAGTATTTTACTGCTAATTAATGTACAATAGCTTTTGAAATGAATCAATGTGGTAATACCATTGGGAGTATCTAAATAAAATCATGATCAATTTCATCAGGGTTGAGTTCATATTGGTGGTATATTCCAGATGAAATTTATAGAGTGGTAAACCAACAAGATGCATTTAAGAATTACTTCTATAACTCTTTCAGTAAAATTTTGCTTTTTGTTATGCAGAAATATGGGTGAAGATTATACATTCAGAAAGAAATTTTCATTTCTGTTCTTTCAACTCTTATCATATGCTTATGGTTTCCTGACACTGAAAAGTTAGTCAGGAGAACAATAACAACAAATCATAAATCAATATATTTGGCAGCATAGCATATTGTGTTAGTTGTTCCTAGAATTTCCCCTACGTAAGTTACTAATTGGACTCATCCATGGAGTGCAAACACTATATTAAGTGCATTCTCAATAAAGGCTAGCACATATTAAATCACATGCAACCACATTACTACATCTGACCTGTTAGAAAACTACTAGGTCAGTGTCAGTGTATTGCTGCTGGTTGGATAGGCACTGTATCTTCACAAGATGCAATGTACAGCAAAATGAGTTTCTCTAAATTTCCAAGTTAGTGTTGCAACACTGCTTTAGTTTCTGTTTTCAAGAGGACACTTGGTGTTTGACGTATGTAATCGTGTCTTGCGATGACCCATCTTGAGAGGTATGATATTTCTCAATGTACACTGTAATATGCACGGTACATCACCTCTAGTTCTTTGCTCCAGACAACATCATGGGCCTGAGAATCCCACAAATGGATCAACTTGTCATATCCTCCAGTAAGGAACTGTGGCAGTGAAGGATGGACAGCCAACGCCCAGAGTTCATCAGTGTGGCCCACTGTGAAGGTGCGCAGTCCAAGATCCAGACTTCCACCAGCAAGGCAGTTCTTAGTTGTCCCAATAATTATCTGACCCCCTCGCCCTTCTGTCACCGTCCTGACACCTCCAATGAATTCGGGAAGCTAGAAAAATGGAAAATAAATAAATTAGCAGTTAAAAATGTCCATTGTCCTACATTGGCAATTTACAATTCCTTTTGGATTGTTTATATGGAATCTAATAGGTGAGTATTCTCAACCTCATTTTACAACTTCATCTGTATGTTTTATTGCAGAGTAATTATTGTGTATTTAAAACAGTTGTAATCAAAATTGAAGTTTTATATGTTTATTGCTCTAGCTCATATCACTAGGGATTCCATCAAGACTAGCATGCCAAGGAGATGAAGTTCCAAACTACATCAATTTATATAGCATTTTTGGTTTTGTGGACCATTATGGGTCCCAGGTTAGACAATAGTAATGCTTAAAACATACTGTATCTAATACATTTTAGTATTTATCTTATCATACCAAATGTAAGTTCATAGTCCTTTTAACTAAGAAGAAATAGTACATATATATCATACAATTATTACATGTAATATACAATCATCAATTATACAAAAATTACACTTCGTATCAATGATATTGACAATGATTCGTGTTTTATTTTATGCTTGTGATAATTTACTGACAGATATTACTTTAACTATGCTATTTTATTATAACCCACCATTATTGGTGAGCTGCCCATAAGTGAACTGTATGTGTAATTGTGTATGCATGCATTTAATGGTAATCTACTGGTTTAGGTATGTTTCTGATGGTCACGCTCCTACAGTAACCCTTTCTT
>LYUA01000454.1:391799-402536 GCA_002093875.1 Calopteryx splendens | reverse complement strand
CCCCCCCCCCCCCCTCCCTCCGCCACACCCGGCAGAGCCTTTTCAAATATTTCCTCCCCAACATCCCCCCACGCCTCCAAGAACAAAGACGTCTAACGCACGGTCCGTCGGTGTCTCCAAATCGATGCTTCGGTCCGTCCGTTCTGTTTAATGACCGGGATTTTCGAGAGGAGGTTGACAAGAGAGTTGGCGACGGCAGAATTTGTCAAGTTTTTTTCCCATTGGATTCCCATTCGGTTCCCATTCCCGGCAGAATTTGTCAAGTCCCATTCGATTTTGATCGAGAAAATTCTGGCACAATGGAATGTTAATATTTTTAAGAACTCTCTCAAAAACTGATCAATACACTTTGGTGAGATTCATGGGTCGTGGTAGCCTAGCGGGTAAGACTTTCGGTTACTGAGGGGCCTACAGGGCCCGGGTTTCTAGACCCGGTGATACTGGGCACCCCCAGCTCTACCGAAGCTGTTTGTTTTATCGGGTGTTGCATCTTCCTGGGAAACCGCAGGGTTTAAACAGGGAAAGAACTGCCCCCCTTATATTACCCTGATGTGAACAGGCACACACCCCCGATCGTATGCGCCAATTCCTCTTATTAGAATTTTATTTCGGAACGGTGACTCGAAAGCCCATTGATCTAAACAACAGAACATTTGATACTGGGTATTTTTACTGAAGTACTCGCAACTATATAAAATTAGACCGAATTAGACTATATACCATTTTCCCTGAATAAGGTGTGTTGCGCCATCGGAACGAACTGAAAAACTAGCGAGTTTCCTTTCCCAAAGTGTGCCTACGCTTTTTAGTGTTTCACGTCTGTAACTGTTACCCGTGATTCAAAACATTTAATGGAACATCGCTAATAGTAACGTGTGTTGCCGCAGGAAGTTGAGCTGATTCCAGTGTGACTTTTTTTAACTCGTCGAAATTCCATAATAAATGCAATATTCAGGGAGTGAATAAATATAGAATAATATATATTTATAACTACAGAATTTATCAAAATTTTATTTCAACGAAAGGCGTGGAGAACTTTCTACAAACATTAAATCAATCGACAGAGATGGCTATTAGAAATACTTAAAAGGATATAGATATCAAACTGATTTAATCCTCATTCTGACTTAATATACTGGTTACAGATAACTTAAAATCGCATTCACATTCTGGCAGTATGTAATAAATTATTACTCACATGGTGCTTGTTTTTTTTCTAACTATGTAGGCCACAGGCATGGAGAAAGTAATTTGATGGTCACATCAGTGTTATTTGACTGTGGTGCATAAAGAAAGTAGATTAAATTGATGCTCAATACATAAAATGTTCACCGATCTCACGTGACCATTTCACTGCCAGGCTGACTACCTTAAAGAATAAAATGAAATACATCATGTGACGTTCAATCAAAGACTCACTCAGGCCGGATTATTTTTAGGGAAGCTGAACACAAGAGATGAAACCGCAGGTATTTAATTGCGAATGTTCCTAGCACGCAACTCTTTCCCCCAAAGCAGTCAGAGAAATAGATTTACTTCGAACTATTGATCGGGTAAGGCTGTGCCCGCTGGTCTTATCTACTTTTCTCACGAACGGCTTGCAAAAACCGACCGAGTTATATAAAAATCGGCGATGTGGGTTTTAATATGGGAAACAACATCTTTGAATACATTAATGATTAGATTTATCTGTACCTTTATTCATGAAAGCTGTTTTTAAGGAAATAAGTATATAAATAAATATCACTTCATAAGTATCAATAACAGATTTCAAGAAGAAACAACGGAAATCAATATGTTTTAGGTTTAAATCCTGAAAAGATGCAGCCATTATATTCGCGGGATCAATTATTTCCGGAGCACAGTTGAAGTATCAAACACCATTCGATATCTAAATATTCATACGAACGTTCTACAGATTTAGTCCCTTCGACAGACGGTCACAAAACCAAGGACGGCATCGTTTTAAAATTGTGATTTATGCATGCATTATTCGATTACCCACCAAAACATTGGTGTTTTTTTTGCGGCCGAGCACGAGGTGTACGCCTCCATTTCCCGACGACCACGGAGGCCCACTCCGGGACCAGACAAAACCTCTTTAGCTCTCCCAACTTTTCCAATCGGCTCGAATTCACTTCTCCGGCCACCGAACACAACCAACTGCCCTCCTCCCCCCTCCCACCCTTTATTCCTCCCCAACCGCAAAGCAAGTTGAGTCGTCTTGGTAACTGACACACACAAACACATTTAAAGACCTTGGGTTACCTAAATGCGTCGAATCGATCTCATGTTGAAGCCTCGTCGCTTTGTTCGTCCACGTGACCGGAATCTAAGAGCCCAGGTGGAACTAATTGATGCCTCGGCATGCATTGAAAATTAAAAGCTAGCACTGTGGGATATCTAATTAGCTAAGCATTTAATTTTCCGAGGGAACGGACGATTTCGAGGCCATAAAACCCATAAAATATAAACATCTTTCTCAATTAACGGCTTCCAGAGCGCTCAATGGCAAACATTTGCGATGGCGTGATGACACGAGTTAAATATTCAACATCCAAGGGACGCAATGCTGTCCCAATGGGCAATCGCGGCAGTTTCTTTCGCATTTTCCGTCATGAAAGGGGAAATTCGGTGCCACACGGCCGAATTCAAGAGAATTTCAGATGAACATTGGAAGCATTCGTCCCTGAGTAACGCCCACGGGACGAAACGTACCCTCGAAATTAACGTCTGACGAAATGAAAATAAATTTCCCCGGGTACCTCCTAGTTTACTCCTGCCCTTCCTACTACGCGAACTGAAAACCAGTTTTTGTGGTAAATTTACTGCCTGGCATTCCCAAATCATACGCTTTCGAGTATAATCGCCACCTCTCTAACCCTCCGCGTCGACTGATTCCAGTTATTTATGATGTGCTGCTAACAATCGTGAACCATCAGTCACTTTTCCAGTTGCCAACTTTCCCTACGAGAACACAATATCTTAAGTAAAAACCTCATCAACGACAGCCGCTTGCATCAGAGCATCCCTTGATATAAGGCATAAATGCAACAGGATTCCAAGTTACCCGAAGACGATGCAGATCTGAAGGCATCCGATCCGAAAATTTTGCTATTAGTCGAAAGGGGACGTAGACAGTGTAAACAATATGATTCATGATCGATTTTGTTTTTCTCCCATTTGAAGCAATCTCCTCCAAACACTTAAAGATATCTTATCATTCGTCATTAATATCACCGGACCCATAATTCAAACGAATTAACAAACCCTAAGGTCATAAAAAATTCCATATATTCGCTTTGGTTGTTGTTTTAAAAAAAGGTAATAGAGTTAAGGCCCACAGTTACAAGATCGTAAATCCCCTTTGTTATCGGAAAAGGATTATATCCATACAAAACACACTAAACTGGGAATTATATTTATTTCCTTAAAATAGATTTCCCATACGATATCAAATTATGAAATTACTTTGCATGTAGTCATTAAGCTATTTAAACAAATACCCGCAGAGGCTATAAAACTTTTGAGCAGATAATCCTTTCATAATATGGTAATTTTTTAAAGAATACGTTTCTTTGTCCGTGGACTTAATTTCAAGATGTAAAACGGAAGGAGAGGAGCGAACTCAACGAGTAGTGTGGAGTATTCGTGTATTTTAGTAATAATAATAATATTTATCTGTCAGACGTTAGACATAGGTTACATACTATAGTCCAGGTCAAAATGTATGCAAACACATCATTAATGAAGACACTAAATCATGGACATATGTGCTGGTTATTATGAAACGGAAAATTAAAAGTAAACCTCGGCTATCGGTAATTAAAAATGACCAATTAGTGCGACAAATTCAAAACATGAATCAGTAGCCGCACATTTTTCACAATATATGAGGGAGTTCACTCACCAAAAATAACCCATGGATATAGCCACTCGATTTTTAGAAAATAAATAGTTGTACATTCAATTAAATGAATAACGTTCACAAATTCAGGCCTGATATGGTGGAAGGAATCCATACTAATACATAAAAGCACTTTTCCACAAAAACTAAAAATATTTTTTGTGGAAAAGTGCTTTTATTTATTAGTAAATGAATAACAACGAAACCTTAAACTTCAAAAGAATGCACATTCGACCAAGGACAGAGATTCAAACTTATGCATGGCAATAAAAAAGAAATATTTAGTTAAAATGAATGAATTCTACTCCCTAAGATTACTAAATAAAAATTAAAAAATAACGAATAAGAACTGCATTAATGGCTAGGAAAGTGAAAACTATAAATGAAATGCTATACCCATATATATGCGCCCTATAAATGTGCGTGGACAATTAAAGACGAAATTATTTACAACACAGTTGAGATGAAATTTTTCATGATTGAATATATGCAGTTGTATACAATACAATTCTCGCTTTTTTATCTTCTCTATAAATAATCCAATATTTGTATTCACAATTAATCACATAGATTTCCCGGCAACTTCACATACCCCTACATATTAATTTTTTCGTTGGACAGGTTGGAAAGTATGTCATTTCAAAAACTACCAGTATGCACACATTTCTGATTGGATGTAAATGAAGTACCTTCTCAAAAGTTGTTGGCATTTTGAACCGCCGGGCTATTAATCATGAGCGATTGCTCTAGTTTTCGTTTCCACCGTGAATGACGCCTGCTTCCACTCGAGTCACGCGACGCACAGAGACACTGGGAGGCAGAACGTGAACTAAAATGAAACTCGCTTCAAGGTCCGGCAAGGTGTCGTGGGCGCGTGTTTAAAAGCTCAGAATAACACTGCTTCGAAATTCTAACTTGGAAATACTGTGTTCGAATCAAGGATAAAACTACCATCAAAACGCATCACAAATAATTTTACTCTTAACCAATAAAATGAAGATTATAATAAAGCTTTTAATGGGTGCAAAATAAGTAAGGGATAGGATTCACCAAGGATTTTGACTGAAAATAAACACAAGCAGATATTATGAGATAATATAAAAATAAATAGAATTAAGAGCCCCAATCCCAATAAGGAACACAAAAAAGGATCTGCATTAATATTTATGCTCGAGTTAAAAAACCATAACAGAATATTTCATCCAAATTTTTTAGTACACGTTTTCCACAAAAGGTGAAAATAAAACTAAACATTTTTGGTATTCTATCCTTAAATTCCACATAAAGATTTCAGTGTGGGAAAACTTTTCTCCTTAGGCTCACGATTATCCAATAAAGTGTTTATCCCTATGATACTTTGATGGTCACGAGGGCAATCTGCGAAAATTTGTTGTCAAAATAACTACTAACTTTAACTCATTTACGCACACTGTGTTCAAATCACGTTTTAAACGCAGGTTCCTATGCATTCCCTCCAGAGGGGCAGCCTTCAGGATGTTATAATATAATGGATAATGAAAGGAATGACAATTAACTGAACTGTTGGAACTGCAAATTAATCACGGCGCATTAGTTTACTAGCAGTAGATCACCGTTTAAAGGAAAGTTTTCAATAGACTAGGGGACTAAAAACAAGCACTGCTACACTTCTAACACTACAGTGACATCCCCCCCCTCTCTGGACATTCCCTCCCTGCGGAATTCAGCCTCTGGGACTTAGCCGAAGACTAGACGAACGAAGCGACGGAGTGCCAACGACGAACCTCTTGCCTGCGGATCAAAATTGCATTGCGGCATCCCTTGCCTCTCGCTATCCCTGCATCTCACTCGCCCACCACCTCCTCACCGGGTGGGAGCTGAGTTATGTAGCTGACGGCTAAGGAAGAAATTTATTACTGCGGCTGTCAGAGGCAGAGAAAAAAGGTAAAGCATTTCGCGGTGCCGAATGAAACAAACACGTAGCTCCTAATTCCCAAATCGCAGCCGACCGATTTGAAGACTGAAACTGGCGCCTGGTCGTGGAGGCCAACGATCTAAGTTCCCCACCTCCTGTCCAGAAATCCCCCTTCCAATTTCCACCCACGTGACCTGAATATCGGCCCTGAAGTGCGTGAGTGAGTCGAAGGTTGTAAATGAAAACCGCAGCAGCTCTGAATAGGGTTTGATAAAGGTTGTGAAGTTATACACTCGTAACTTGCCTGTCTGATCTTGTCTATTATTCTCGTCTCGATTGAGTTTTCAGGTTTTAAGTTGCCTTGCCATTTATCGAAACCAGCAGTCCAGTTGTATCTGCCCCGTTTTTCAAAAAAATTATTATGTTAGTTAGTAATTTGTTCAATCTTGCATGTACCTCCGGTACTCACACCAGATTGCTTGAACTTCCTTCTGCTCGAGGAGACCGTCCATCGGCTATTTTTACATCAACGATCGCACCGAGTCGTTTCACTACAACACTATTACACTAAACTAAGCACACCAACGGGCCATATTACAATAAACAATTTTTTGGCTCATGGCCTTCACCATCAATACATCGCTTCCAAACAAGTCTACCTAAAGGTGGGGGGAAAGTAAACTTAGTTAATTCTTTTCCCAGCCAACGTTAGAGCTATTATTATGATTTTGTTTTCATCCGAAATGCTAAAAACCTATTTGTAATAGAAATTTGTGATTTTTCAACTTTTCTACAAAGTAAAATTATTACGTTTTGTAAAAATTGGTCTCCCGTTTGAAAATAAACATTGAAGGGACAAAAGTTTGGCCTAAAGATATCTTCCGAATACACTCCACGAAAAAAATTAAAAAGCAAAAGCCTAAAAAGTGCCAGTGAAACATTTTAACTAGCAATAAGGAAACACGAAAATATTTTACTGATTGATAACACAGCTATTAGTCACGTAATACGCTTAGAAGGAATATATTCCAACATTTCCTGCACAAAAGTCTTAAACGCTTTATGCTTCTTACTATGGAAAATACGCGTGAAGGTATTAAAGGGTAAATTTTCGTCAAAGCATATAAATTATAAACTAAAACCTCCTTCAAAAACATACACCTATTAAATTTGTAAGGCATTTTCACTAATGGGCAAGACATTTGATATCAACACGGTAATATGACCACAAGTCAGTTTTCAATAAATATTCTCTTTAAAAAAATATAACAGTAAGGTCCTAAATTGAGTACCATAACGGATTAGGACACTTTACGACTGAACAGAATCAAATCTGAAGCAAACTAGATACTTCACTTGGCAGACAAACAGATTAACTACCTCTTTGTCAGCTGTGGGGAAAATCAGGGGTGGATAAATTACCAGGGGAGGTATGCAACCATGAGCACAGTTCTGTGTGAAGGGTTAACGTGCTTGAAGGCGCGTCGAGTCTGTATTTTTCTCTGGCAATCGGTGTACAAGTTCCTTTCAGTGTTTTGCCTTTTCATTCAATGCATTATAATGTTTCATCATATAATATTTTATTAGATATTGTTAGCATCAGAAAAATCGCAGCACACGCATATTTTAGGCATTGAACCTGGAAAAAATGATCCAATACTTCACTTACAATGATACTTCACTTTTCTCGAAGACAGGAAAACCACGCACATTTCTTTACGTAGATATGACCTACCATAGATGTTACTTAATTATTGTGCATTTTTCCCTTTATTTTTTTAAATTTTTTCCTTGGATTTATAGCATTACTAAGGAATATTCGCTAAATGAATAATCTGAATATCATAATGAAAATTTACAGGCTACAATAATCGTTGAACCGTCGAACGAACTCATTGTGGAATACCTCATGTTAAACGTCTCCTCCTTAGTCCCTCTTCGCCAGTGAAATGACAAAACCCTCTCATGTCAATAGTTAAAAATAAAGTTTGGATGAAGCAAACTATTGGGGATAAGACCATCACGAGTGCACATAGCACGAAAGCACTTGCTCCCATTGAAAAGGAAGAACACACATCGCCAATTTTATCAATTGTGCATAATCCCTAATATTTTACGATCAGTTACGTGACTAAGATCCATTAAACATATACAGTGGTCTCGACCAACAATATTACTGCCAAATTAGCGATTAATAACGATAATGCCTGATTAGACCTAAATATTAAAAATAATAATAAAAATTTCCTTTATTTGGGCAAGATTGAGACTGTAATAGTCCCTCCTTCCACCTAACCCCTCGTCAGATGCATATAAAATATAGATACAATTTCATAAATACACTTTTACATAACAAAAAAAATATATTATATACATGCAAATATATATATTTTTTAAATTATATATACACACACACACATATATGTAAAATTCTGTAATATAAAATTTAGGTACTGAATACTTGTGAATTTACACGTGAAAGAGATTTGAAACTTCGTAGGAAAAATTTAGAAATATCCAGAATTTCCACAAAGTCAAACATGCTTCAGCTATCCTAATCAATTAATTGTACAATATCTCAATTCACAGTACCCAAACAGTGTTAGGTGAATTTTGAAATAGGATCGATCGTTCTCAAACCCAAATCTCGAAATAGATCATTACTGGAGAAAATGAGAAATTGAATCTTGATAAGAATATTTTTCATTTTTTTTCTTTAAGGCCGTTGAAAATCTTGGCCGATGCTCTTAGTTTTTTTAGATGCACGAATCCGCGTGTAGAAAGACCGTAAAAATATAAATAAGGGATCATCTCAGGGAGAAAGTGTGCCCCCCCTCCCCCCATCCCTCCCTGAAACCGTAAACTAACGAAGATACTCACTCGGTTAAAATAATGCGACCGCACCTTTCATAGCGGGCACATCCTCATTACCCTCGCGTCGTTCCGAAGGGGGCCGTAAAAAGGCGAACGTGACAAGTACCCAATCCCCCTTTTATTGGGTGTGACAGAGGAGAGTGAGCGCCCTTAAGTGGCGTTGGAAGATAAGAGGAGGTCGCCAGTGACGACGGGAGGATGGACCCCGTAATACCTAAGGGAGGAGAATGAATCGAGAGAGGAGAGAGTGGAGTGTGGGGGGGGGAGGACGGAGCAGTCCCACTCCTCGCCGTTCGAGGGCAGCACCGTACATGCACGTATCACCTTCTTCCACCCGAAACAGACGAGTTTTACGCGTGTCCCTCGCAAGTTGACAACTGTTGCTCCACAGATTGATTTAGAGCGGAGGGGAGGAAACTGGAGATCCAAAATAAAAATAGTAATAATCGTAATGAACGAGAATTCCAGATATCCTCCTCGGACTTTGTTGCCATCTGTTTTTCTACTCACATCAACGTCTCTCACCAATATTTTCATTGTTATTTGGTGGCCACAATGTGTTTTTACGACGGAAATGGGCCATACATTGAAAACCATGTGACATAAGCCATCTATATTGGATAGATATATTTCCTTAGATGCACCAATCACATTGAAATGAGAAAAAGGATGGAGTTAAGCTCACGTTTGCTAATTGACCGAGTTTCATGGTGAAACATAGCACGTGCTACTTACGGTATCTCCTTCCAGATTATAAATGCACAACTCAGATAAGGGCAATCATAAATCAGAACGAAACAGAAACCGGCCCCGTGGGGCTACATTAACGTTAAACGCACTTCAAGATGCAGAGATTGTGAGGAGTATGAGAGAAAAATTGATTGGAAAATGGAGAGTGGTCGTAAACGGACATTTCCTCTCGAAGGCTTTAATTGACTGATTCTCTAGGAGACTCTGGATCCTCCAGCCCCGATTAGATTAACCCTCGCAATTGATGACCGTAACACATCTCCGCACTCGACCAGGATTAGCTAAATACGTGTTTAGTATTAAGTATGTTTACGTTTCCCTTCACGTGTACTTCGGATTGCTTTTATTCTGTCTCTCCTTGTTGGAATATTTTCCTTATTTCCCTGGGTGAAATCTTGTCGCCTTGGAAGTTAGTTGCCAAACTATATCAAACCTACAGAAAAAGACACTGCTTAAGCGCTGAAATATAACATACAATCACACCATCACACCTATTCGGCGGAGTTCTCCTGTTGAAATGTTGCATTACCGATCAGCAAAATGACGCGGAAAGCAATTTTGTTGATTTAAACGAAATGCTGGATCTTTTTTTTAGCACAGAGGCTGATTGATATCTAGTTCCCAAATTGCCTCAGGGCGTTCTAAAATCTTTGAACGTCAGCGATTCGCACGTAATCCTTATACACGTCAATTACGATACGGTAATTCAGGTACAATGTAATTCAAAGGTAATTCAGAGAAAATGCGACGGACTTTCCCATTTTATATCTCTTATCTATTACCTGCGTTGTTTTAATATAAAACTTACCCTGTGCCGTATTTTTCCTTATATTGTAATCGCAAGATTCTCAATCACTACAGTTATTACGCAACAATGAAAATCATAAACCAATACAACCAGACATCACAGAGGACTCAGTTAAAATTTTATGCTTCCGAACCGTAAGTAACATGTGCCATGGTACATAAAAACAAACATGTTTTTAAAATATAATTGAAACTCAATCAAATTACAAATTTTTAATGAAGCGAAATAAAATATTCAGAAATATTTTACAATTAAACAATGTCAGTTAAAACAAGAGACAAAGGGTTTTTGCTCCACATGAAATAAATTATGATATCACGCTCATCGAAGAAATTATTGCTGCTATAATTATTTGTATAGCATAGTTCATAACGAGGGGAGTGGTAGTCCAGTGGTTAGAGCGTTGGGCTAATGACCGGAGGGCCCGGGCTCGATCCCGGGCGATGCCTCTGGGCACCCTCAGCTTCACCCTTCAAGCTGTGTACCATTTTTCGGGTACCAGGT
>LYUA01000454.1:232425-244700 GCA_002093875.1 Calopteryx splendens | reverse complement strand
CTGCCGAATCCGAGCCGAATCTTGGAGTCGAAGGTTTACGTAATAACCCCCTAGAGCGACATAGCAAACGTAGGGAACGGAGAGCGCTCGACAGGGGATCAAAGAACCCCACCTGGGAACGATAAATCACCAAAATTAAATCATCCTCCTAACACACGCATGCACGCATTTCCTACTCCCTCTCTCCCGGTCTGCTCCGCGCGTACCGATCCCTCACGACCCGTCCCGAATGAAGAGCGATCAGGAATGAACCGGTCGTTTATGAATTATTTCGCCCCATGACAGCTCTTTCCGCGCTTCTTTGTCGAGGCGAAGGAAATCGCACGACGCGGACCCCGTCCCGACATCCGCAAACCCCCCTCGGCGTGATGGGACGCGGAGACCGACACGAAAAAGATCGAATGCACACTCTCCCGGTCACGCGTGAACACAACGGGTCGGGGTTGGGTGGGGGGGAGGGGGCGTGGGCCGACCCACTTTCCCTCCCCCAAACGGGACGGGGAACACTCTTTTACATTATTCAGGGCACAAAAGCTGGAAAGGGGTGAGAGAGAGAGAGAGAGGGAGGGAGGGTGAAACGCGACCAGAGGCCGATCGCCGAAATGCGAGATGATAAAATTCAATCCGCAATCGCGATCCGGCAGCAGTAGGAGGAATGGGTGAGAGAAGAACAAAGCCCCCCCCCNCCCCCCCCAGACACACACGCACAGAGTCGACTGCTAAACGTTCGATTTTTATCGAATCGAAATGAACTCGATCGACAAAAGTAAATCGTGCTCACGCGCTCAAAACTATCATCAACATAGTGAAAGTAGTGGCAATACTGAAAGAGCTCACAAACCCTTCAGGCAGGTTGTTATAAATAATCATAAAATGTATTTAATTCTCGAGGCAAACAACAAATAAATACTGCTGTTTAGCGGTCGGATCCGAAAGATTTTTCGGATTCAATCTCACTTGGATGACGACGAACGCCGGCTACGCCTCTCAAATATCGAAGCCGACCGTGATTGACAGCGAAGTCACGGATCATTAGTCCGTGGTGGACTCGCATGGGAGTGGGCATGATACGGGTAAAACTCGACCTTCCTCGTTGGCTCCAATCGGAGTCAACTCCTCTCTCTGTTTTGTGATCGTCGCCTGAAGGAGTGGAAATAATAGATTGATCTTTTGTTTCCCCTGGCGCGCGAGAGAGAATCGTTACGAATACGTATAACGGAGAGAGAATCGTTACGAAACTCCCCTTCCGCGCCGAAGGAAGTTCTTCTTTTTTCCCCGTTCTGGCATCCGTGCATTCATTAATCGGCGGCGCCGATATAGTGGCATTGTTGGAGGAGGGAATGATGAAACGTGGAGGGAGGGGGGTAGGGTGGGGGGGGGAGAGTTGGAACTGGAAGGGGAGGAAGGAAACAGAACAAGAGGGGAGGGGAGAGTGAGAGGGTGGCGAGAATTGAGGAGCGTGAATCCGGTGGGTGGGAGGGAGTGAGGGAGAGAGAGAGTTGATACGAGGAACAGGGTTGAGCAGGGGTCAACATTTGAGTCTCGAAAAAACAAAAGTGGTGCACGGTCCTTCGGAGGGAAAACGCACCTTGGTTGTTCCGTCCTACGTTCTCCCTTTTGAAACATCCTTCAGAGCATTCAAGTATCCGCAGCTTGCATCTCAGAAATTTAGGAGCCGACTTATTCACAAATACCCTTGCAAAATAAATACATGAAAATTCAAATATTATGGTACGAGTAACTTTGGTGTTAGCCTAGCGGTTAAACGCTTTATGCGGAAAAAAATATTTGGGGGGAATCATTTGAAAAGTCGAACACAATTAATTAATGAAAAGGCACTCTCCTAATCCTATATGGAGCTCAATGGTGCTCAACCTTATTTTTATTCTTCCGCCCCACATTCAACCTCCCGATGTGATTTAAGTCCCACCAAGGTATAATTAAAAGCTCAAGTTTTTTCTAATTGACCACCAAAGTAATCAACCCGAAGGCTGGTTTGATTGACATACTTTTTAATTTTCGTAAGGCATAAGTTGCATGCATGAATGACTGCTACATTTATTAAGGATTTGACATTTGTTATAATGAATTAAAATAATTATATTAGATGTGTGTGAAAGAATTATATGCAAATGTAAATCTAAAATTTCTCCTAATCAGAAATGCCACGAAATCATTTCTCAATATTATGTACACCAGCCAGGTCGAGCCCCACCATAATGGGGTTTTAGGTCTCACTAGTGGGACGCGTCCCACCAGTTGGGAATCACTGCTATATGGTATTCTACCTCTTGCTAAGGGGATATTCCCGGTCAACAGTTCCACCAGTGTAAATGTTGCCAAACATGGCTGCCAAATAGATAAATTTTCATTTTGTGCATAAGTTACACCCGTGGGATTTTATGTGCATTTTGATTTCGCTTAGTGCAGGTGGAATGATAATGTCTGCATCCGAATTCATTTTCAGAATTAGGCATGTTCCATATGCCATGGAATTTACCGACCTGAATTCTGAATTCCACCGAATGGAGGATGAATGCGGACAACGATTTCTTGTGATGACAACAGCAGCGTGGAAAGTTTACCGTCATTAAAAGAAATAATGATATCCTCACAACATGTGGGTCAATAATTCGTTTTTTTTATGCTATACATCCTGGTTTATATTATATTATAGACCTCCTTTCACAAAGTGCATTCCTCATGAGGTACTTTTACCAACGTGAGGAGAACGATGGAAAAAAAATAATTTTTAGCATTCGGAATGTCAAAATGGTACAACAAAAAGGATACATATGGTACTCACATTTGTGATGGCAAAAGTATATGCGCCAGGAGATGCAGACAACTGCTGCCTCACGAATTCGGCCATCCTTTTCAATGGCGTATACCCATCAAAGGAAGAAAGTATGCCCTTAATCGATACATCCGGACCCAACTTTAATGTATCAACCTTCGTTGAAAAGGCGTCCTGCGTCCCCATAAGATATGCTTTTCAAAGATCGCGATCGCATGACTTCAAGATGGACTCTTAACCAAGGAAGCCTTCATATTTTCCGTTCATTAGTGACTCGAAAAGTGATATCGATCTGTTGAGGTCAAGTTGGTAGAGCGCTAAAAACCCTATGAGCTCATAGAGTACCACCACGGCCCGTAGAGGTTAATAGGTGGTGGTTTAAACTCGTGTACTTGAGTTGAGTACACGAGTCAAGAAATCTCTCAAGACATAAAACTGTGGCATGCCAAGTCTGACGTGGAAGTCGTTTAGATAATTTAATTATAACACAAGAGAAAAGACTGCCTCTCAACATTTTCAGTTTTAGAAACGTAAATGTTTGTGTTCATTTCCAACTGAGGTAATACAAAATATAATTATGTTCACCTTTCAGAGAGAGCGGAATTCGCACTGGAAAATGCATTTTTAACAACATAAATTCCTGTTTCTTTGTGTGCTTTCTCTTTAATGCGATTGAGCTAAATCCGATCATAAATTGATGGTCGTTACGAGGCACCCATACTAAAAATAGTCAATGGTATGGATTAGCAGGAGATTCGAAGCCCCAGAAGAAACGATCGTTTTTCACGGCGATCGAGCTCGTCGAGTTTTTTTTATCAAATGCAGTACGCTCATTTCTCTCCTCCCTTTCTTTTTTCACTCGGGACTCTAAACATGAAATGTGATTTATAGAGACGTCCTCGCCCCGTCGCCGCCCTTTCGCATCACGCAGATTTGGCGTAGATTTGTGGGGATTTGTGGCATTACCTAACTCCTCGGGAATTCCCCAGTAATTACTAAGTAGGTTTCATCCCTCTCTCAATACAGAGTTGAAGGCGGATGTTTATCCAATGGATTCAAGCGTTCAGCTACCGACCGGAGGAAAAAAGGGAATGTGCAGAATTTCCATCTATTGAGATATGCCCTGAGTCACGGCGCGCAAGCAAAGTGTGGCGGTGACTCTTTTGCTCCGTGCTGGTCTAAAAATGCACGCTTAAAATTCCATTCTCGGGCGTTGATGTCATTCGCGGCCGAATTCAACCGCTTCAGTTTGAACAGCCAAACCGACCTCAGCGCATTTCACTCGAGAAGTCACAGCATACATTACATGCCCTTCACGCCGTTCCTTCTCCGTTAAGACAGTGTATAAAAGTCACCAAAGGAAACTTATTCCATTATACTAATTCCTTCCGAACTGCACTATTCATGCATACTTATTTGGCCTATGCCACGTTCATAAATTGTTTTATGCATGATCTCCTGTTCTGAGACTCCTAATATTCCTCGTCTAGAGATTCTCGTCGATCACACTCAACCGTGACTTTCTCGGTCCATCCCTTCCTCTAACAAACCATTTACTCTTATCACATTTATCTGTTTGGTGATTTGACTCTCGTCCATCCTCTCAACGTGACCAAACCAGCGGAGCACACTTCTTTCGCGATCGTTTATTACATCCGATCCACATTCTCTCGCGGTCCGCTCATCCCTAACCCTATCCCTCCTACTTTGACCACAAATACTCCTCAAGTGCCACATATCCACCGCGGTTAGCAGATATTTATGTCCATCCTGATATACCCGAGTTCCACTTCCATTCAAAAATGTGGGGAGGTCTCATAAGATTCGATTTCTGACATCTTAGACAGTATCATTTTTTCATATGCCCACTCCACATTCCACTAACAAGCCTACTGTCCCATTTGCACGCCTTTTGACATTCCAGGCTTATGTTAAAAAAGAATATACGGGCGGGGCTTGGTGGCTTAGCGGGTAGCGGCATTCGGCGATGGACCGGAGAGTCTCAGGTACAAATCTGGGTGACGTCTCTGGACGTATTCAATTAATAAATAAAAGCAAAAGGACCAATAGTCACATCTGACGCTGAGATGTCAGAAGAAAGGGCGGAAACGGCAACTTGTAGGTGTTGCGAATGGGAAATGTCACCCTGAACTCCATGTGTGAAGGAAATTATCACGTAAATTACATTGCACGCAGAATAGCTTCGGATCGAACTTCTGAAAATGTGCTGCATTGGGTATAATACAAGCAACTCAGATCAGCAGTTTACGTTCGCTTTATTGTTGTTTATTAAAGTTCGGAAAGGTTCATATACCGGTGAGATTGGATGAACACTTCGTCCAAGGAAACATTGAATGGAGATGAGCGGAGGTTCTCATCTAATCATTAAAAAATTTCTAAGTCCACCCACGAAGATATTGACAATATACGAAAAATTTAACATCATACAACGATAGTCCATGTCCAACACTAAATGCAGCACAAAGTACAATGCACGATGACCAATAGCCATAGTTAAAACCCCTTTCCCATACACTGACGCTGTCTCAAAGGTAAATATGGAGTTGCGATATGGCAATGCCATTAAACGTTCTGGCGCACGATGCCCATATTACTTCAATGAAGTATTTTTCTTATTTCTCGGTTCTCGCAAACTTTCTCTAAATTTCCGATGCACCTAAATAACTACCCGATCTCGATCAGTATGGATGAATTTCCTCCCCTCAATTAAACAGATAGCAATTGACCGACAATTCTTTGATTGAATTTCAAAAAAAGAAGCAAAGTAATTTTTGAAAATGTGCACGAACATTTTCAAACGAATATCCACCACGTGACAGACCAGTCACTGTCACCACTGAAGTGCTGAACCCTAGGATTTAAGAAACTTACACATTCAGTATGTGGGGAGGGAGGAGGCAGTTCCTTCCCCAACGTCACCTGCGGTTTCCCATAAGGCAATAAAGCATAAAAAAATCGAAATCCTTAGATTTCAGCCGGGAATGCAAGAAGGCATCACCCAGATTTGAGCCACTAGGCCATCCGGTTTTGAAGGCGAGCACAGCCCACGCCCCATGTCATTTTGTTTTAAGTAGCTAAATTCTGCAACTCTGGTGACACGCACAGAAGCCAATTCAGCAATTTGAAGGGAAGTGGGTGCATCGGCGGGGAATGACATCAAAGCCCGAGAATGGAATTTGAAATGAGCATTTTTCGAACAGTACGGAGCAGACGATCTACTTGAAAATACTGGCTCGTCATGGCGGAGTACATATATTGGTGAATATCAAGAGATAGAGATTCTTTATATTTCCAGGTATGGACACTAGAGAATATATCCATTATAACCCTACCCTCTTCCTCTTCAATGATAAATGAATCGGAATCCCATGAGATTTCTAGAAGATAATAAATTAATTTGCATATTGCATGCAAAATAAACGTATTCCTACACGCCATCGCTGATGATACCATATAAATGAAAAGAAAGTATTATGTGTGTGTGTATATATATATATATATATATAAATATGTATAAACACACTCCATAATACAAAAAGGGACGTGGTGAACCGCAAATGTTTATCCCAAGGTGCAAATTTCAAAGTCGGTTTAACAAATTGGAAGATGTCCAAAAATAATTAATTGTATCAATTATTTATTATTGTTTTAAATATAAAAACATGATATAACTTTTTTTTAAATCAGGTAACATCGAAAAATTCATGTAACATTAATATATTTCCCACGAACTCACAGCGAACTGACCCACGGTGGTTCGTAGACCGGTCCAGATCCGCGGATAGTTGAGAAGACATACAGCGTCGAGGTTCGGTACAATTGAACTCCTTCCCATATCAAACCGGTGCAGTTGGAAAAAGAGCTTGGGATAAATATTTAGATCACATGAGAGTGACAAAACAAAGGAAAAGTTCACTTTTTATTGTAAAGGGATCGGATCTCGACACAAATAATATTTTGACCTCGTCGGAGGCATTATAGATTCCTTGAAACACCCTCTGAAACAAAAAAAAACCCTTCCCGCTGGACCAAAAAAAACTGTACCGACGCAAACAAGATTCATCTCCCCACCTCGTATTTTGTGACCATAGCCGTCCGCATTGAGCATTCGCCACTCCCCCAACGCATCCACCATTAGAGGGGGTTTTTCATTCATCCCCTCGACAGCGATGTTCTCCCCCCCCCCTCTCAACCAACCTCGTAAAATTCCCATTCCTTCTAAATTGGCGTCCGATGCTGAATCCTTCCCTCCTCCTCCACCGAGAGGATGAGAGTGGAACGGTTCAATTTGCGCGGCGCCGCCCGCAGACACGTCCGAGATTGAACGGGCAAAAAGAGCCGGAGACCTAGAAGGAGGAGGAATCCTCTCTTTTTGGAGCGGTGGATCCGCAGGACGGGACCGTTTATAAACACACACACACACGCACATACGGTTGGAAGCCGTTCATATTCCGGCGGAAGAAAAAGAGACGGGCGATGAACGACCCCGTTTAGTCCAAAAGACTTACGTATTTACCCACGCTGCATCTCGGCGCGGCCACAAATGACGGGAGGAAAGTGCCCATAAAAAAAACCACTCGCCAGCATCAACAATGACCACAGCCTACTACTACCACCACCGCTGCAACCAGAACAATGTATTCGCAAAAGGCCCGTGGCGTACCTTTACTCACACACGCACATTAACACATACATACATATATATGTAAGTATATAAATGTCCCGGTTCCCATTCAAGAGCACGAACGAGCACAATTTTCTCCCCCGCACGACGAAAGCGCCCCGAGAACCGATTCATCGTCCCTGGGAGGAGGGATTTTTTTTTCCCTCCCATCCCCAACCCCAGACCGCGGAGAATTTTCCCTGCTTTCCAACGGCAATGAAAGCCTTGGGAAGACAGAGAGAGGAGAAGGAGACCTTCAAACCTCATTCCCTCGCGTGATATGTGAATCCTCTCACCCCCTCCACCCACACCTTCCATTTCCCGTCGACCGAAGGCGCTCATCCGTCTCCTTAAACGTCGGCCGGGGGGACGCTAAACTATCGGAGCCCTCTTCGCAACATCCCCGGGGGGGGGGGGGGGGGGNNGGGGGGGGGGGGGGGGCGCACAATCAGCGCCACATCCGAATCTGCACTCCAACACCCCGCAACCCTTTTTGACCCTCCTCCCCTTCCCCCATGGCTTCATAACGGGGATTATGGCACCAGCGAGAAAGATCTCCATGACCGAGGAAAAAAAAGGTCAGTCGCTTCCGATGAAAAATGTGAACTGGAAAGCCTTCTCGGTTCGTCGTCTAATGAGGGATATGAAAGTCGCTGAAACGAAGGTCGAGGGCTCGACTTCCGACTCCGACTTATGCTTATGGTCTTATGGTATGCTTATGTGCTTATGGTCTTCATTGGGGTTTTAATAAATTTTCAGGAATGTCATTAGGGATGATGGTATATATTCTTTAAAAAAACTAATGATGTAAACTGCTCACAGCGTTTATGCGAAGAATATTACGACCGGTAATTCATCTGAGTAGCTTTGGCGCCGATAAAATAAGTGCCGAAATAAAGACCATCAAACCTTCTTTTGTGACCTTTCTGAAATATCGCGGAAAACATGTATTTCTTATCAAGTTGAAAGTCAACAACGATAAAATTTGAGGAAAATTACTTTTTAAGTTTTAAAATAAGCAGGACCTGCTCGTAAAGAGAAATTCACAGAAGGCAGGAAAAGTGGATGCAGGCCGAGCTGAGAGGTGATGGATTGTTGAAGAATGTGAAAAAGGGTAGAATGCTGGGTAAGCGAGGTAGAGATAAGAAAAGATTGGGCATGTTGGATGGAATGAAGGGTGGCAAGAAAGTATGCGGAAGTTAAGAAAGGATTATTTTAGCGGGTGTCCATTAGAAACCTACATTAACCGGTAGGTTACTATTAATAATACGCGTAAAGGACATTTTTATGAATATGAGTAGAAGTAATCCTAAATGAATACTGCATTCGCTTAAACATCATGATAGCGAATTTGACCGCTTTTACTTAATGCCTTTTTTGAAGAGTTTGCTTTAAAAGAGGCTATGGTATGAGTATGGCAGAATTCCCAAATTTTCCGTGGCCTAAAAATTTCCATTGCCTCTAATAATGGCCTTTATTGGATATTCTACCAATGCACAAGAATATGAATTTTCCCCGACATATTCAGATATTTAATATTTTATAATTCCATTTGTTCGAACTCTTGAGTCTCACTATGACATTCTTGAGCATATAGGTACGTCAAATGAATGAGAAGAAAACGAATGTAATGAGGGAATCGAGGAATAGTAAGCTTAAGATGAACATTAGGAACATGTCGGAGGGCATCAACTCGAGCATTTTAGTCACTTAAGAAATATTTTACAAGAAGATGGAAAGAGCGGTGTGGCTATCAGTAGAAGAATTGGATTAAATAAAGAGAAGGGAACTTTAACAAAGAGGAGGGAATTGATGACAAGGACCTTAGGCAACGCTGTAAAGAAAATAACAGTGAAGGTATTGACGTAGTTTTCAATGGTCCGGATACTTGGCCGTTGAAGCAAGATGACAAGTATTGGTAGGAGACTTTTGAGATGTGGGTATGGAGAAGGATGGAAAATGTTAAATGGACGGAAAAGAAAGAAAAACGAAGAAGTTCTGGGTATGGTAGGAGAGGAGAGAAGACTATTGAGGGAAATCCAAAGAAGGTAGGAAAAGTGGATGCAGGCCGTGCTGAGTGGTGATGGATTGTTGAAGAATGCAATAGAGGGTAGAATGTTGAGTAAGCGAGGTAGGGTAGAGAGGAAAAGATAAGTCATGTTGGACTGAAAGGTGGGGGGAGCATAAAGTATGGGGAATTGAAGAATGGGTTATTGTAGTGTAGGTTGCTGCATTGTTAGTGCGGTGTTAGTCACGTAGCGTTGGTGTTCATCAGAAACCTATCCTAACCAGTAAACTGCTGGGTAAGCGAGGTAGAGATAAGAAAAGATTGGGCATATTAATAATAATAATAGGAATGTAATATAACCACTTACATGGATTACGTTCAGCACGGGTACATATGTAACATTGTTTACGATAATGCATCTTGCGACCCAGCTGCGATGACTCGTCGTAGCGCCAGGAATCCCGGTGTGTGCCCATGTCCGCGTCCCTATTCTTATGTCCAGGAGGACTGGAAAACACCAGTGTGGAGGGATAACGCCGTTAATATTTTGTGATGAACTAGGGGGAAATATTCACCGTCAAGCGATTAGCCAAATTTTATTACTCATTAATAAATCATGCCAATGAGAAAAGTGTTTCAAGCGACACACGTAGCCAACGACACGGACATACCTTAAAGATAAGTACAATAAAAATCCATGGGACGGTAACAAGATGCCTGGGGGCAGGACGGCAAATTGGATCACCTCTCAAAGTAAAAATATGGCTCCGTGTAAACCCGACCCATGTGACGGCGTCGGTCCAATTACTGCGACCGCACACCAAGAATCGCATGCAACTCACGCAAGACGGAGGAGGCATATCATTCCGACAAGTGAATCGTATTTCAATAGAGTAAAAATGGCAAGTTACCAATCTACGAAATCAAAGACATGCTCACCAGGCAAAAAACTGCGGACCTTACATGAATTCATTTTACTGAAGCTAGGGACCAATTTATTCACTGCGCGGGGAATAGAATAACGGAAATAAGATAGTGTACATACGTATTCACTTTCACCTGCTCGATAGTGAACTAAAACAAAAACACGTTTGCGCAATGAGGTTGAAGTACCAACCTATTTTAGGTCAAGCTTGTAAGACGTCTATCTACTATTCAGTGTTGTCAATGTCTTTGGCATTTACGTGATCGCATACTTCCTGCTCAAGAATAAAAATTCTCAGCATCATCCTGTAGTCGGAGTAACTGAACAAATAGACATAAGGATAGCCTAATACTAATTAGTAAAAATTAGAGTTTATGACACCATA
Organism: Calopteryx splendens; assembly: GCA_002093875.1. Lineage (NCBI taxonomy): Eukaryota > Metazoa > Arthropoda > Insecta > Odonata > Calopterygidae > Calopteryx > Calopteryx splendens. Next base: position 233,901 of record LYUA01000454.1, on the reverse strand, counting down.
AGGCTGATTCTTCGCATATAAAAGTGATGCTTTCGAAAGAGACTTCCCGAATACTCAAGGGGCAAAAAATCAGTTCCCCCTTTCGTTTTATTTAATAATAGCATTATAATATCGAATCATATTCTAAAACAATAAATAAATTACTCAATTAGTTTACCCTCCAAAAGTCAGTACCTATTCCATGTTACTCTACATAAAATTGGGAATTATTTTTTGTACATATTTGATTTCCCGTCGTTTTCATTCTTATCAGCAAGGAATTTTGGCATGAATAGAGATGAAATTTAAAAATATCATCTCTGATTTAACTCTTAAAAAAGGCAGAGGAGGAAAAGACAATACGGAGGAGGAAAAGGAAAAGAAGAACCACATGGATTGGGATCACCTTGAGGCGTAATAAAATTTGTTTGGAACATGATAGAAGGGAAGGGACTACGAAGGGACAAATACGCAAACCAAGTGTAGAAGGATGTTAAAGGGAAGACTGGTTAGGGTAGGGCGTAGGGGGGGTCAATTTGATATGTATAGGGTATGAAAAGGGTCAACTTGATACTGTAACCAAAGTTAAAATCATACATTCTCGACATGTGCTCAAGTAGTAACAGTTTGAGGGTACCCTTTCGGAGAAACATTCACCGCCTATCTTGCATACAAGGTCCCGAGGATGACCGTTTGCTAATCTACGTAGCACGCACAAATGCGGTGACCGTAAGTTATCGTCACGAATTCAGCAAGAACTTATTGTGTAACCTCAACCGGGTGATTTCAGTTCCCATGGTACGACACTGGGCTAGCCACTGGGTGCGTAACCCACCCAAATATTCGGGTCAGCTTCGTCTAGAGGTCGCATTATTCCTAATTCCGTATTTTGTACGTAACGATCGAATGACAGCAGCAAGGTGAGCTGCAAACGACGCCGTCAGTTCCCGCTGAACGTGTCAGCACAACAGTAAACATATGATTCGCATTTCCCCGTCCCGATGTTTCATAACGGATGCAGACCGCTTTAAACTTAATGAAGGCGCTCTTCCGTGACGGCAAATATTTATAGATCACTTATAAAAATGGAGATTTGAGGAGAGAGAAGGATAGAAAAAACGAAGTTATCGAATTATGCGTTTATTCTTTCGTGCAGCATGCACGGAAAATACTCTCAATGTACTTAAACACTCCACAGAACTTTTCTTGATAGCAAACACATGCCACTAACAGGATTAATCCCTATTTGTTCTGCGGGTGTTGTGCACGCCAGGATAAAGTGAAGGTTGTGTGTTCGAATCACGTCTCAGGGAGGCCTGTGGCATCGAAACATCGATGTCCATTTTATAACGGTAGACGCTGTAGAATCGAAAATATCACCAGCAGTAAAATGGAATATTATAATGGACCTATAGGTTGGCCGCGAGGTAAATAAATAGCAAATGGGTTTCAATGGCCATTTCATAATATTGGCCAATATTATGAAATGGCCATTGA
>LYUA01000454.1:196196-207584 GCA_002093875.1 Calopteryx splendens | reverse complement strand
GACCCTTTGAAGATCGAAGGCTCCCTTAACCGACTCTCGGTTCGAAATAGGCACGATCACGATAAATAAGGTCGAGGGCGTCCTTAGATACGCGACTCTCGGTACGGGCCTTAAACTCGCCAACTGTGTATCATTTTAAAATATTTATTCCGAAATTTTACCCAATCGAATAAAATTCTGTCAGTCTGTTGGCTGGATTCAGGAGTGATATTGTGGAAGGCTAACGTGATTATTGTTAAAAGAAAATCACTTTCCCGCTGTTCATAAAACTTTACTGCTACACCTTATGATGATGAGGTAACTTCGAAACCATTTTTTTAAAAAGCAGTTAATCTTAAATAACAGTGGAAAAATGTTTTTACAACAAAAATTCTGTCGGTCTATTGATCTGATGAATAGAACTTGCCGGTCGGATCAGGTCCTCAGTCTAAACGCTGGGGTTACGCAGCAGGAAATTAAAATTACACTCGGGCGGGGTGGTAATAGCCTATTGGGTAAAGCGACCCCTTTCCGACCGGAGGGGTCCAGGATTCAAATGAAGGATGCTGTTTGAACAACCCTAAAAATATCCAAACAGTGAGATTTTATGGTTTAAAAGGACGTCTTAGGAAACCAATTTGTGTCACAGGGAAAGAAAACTGGCCACACTAACCTATGGGGATGAATTTCATAAACCGCAAGGTTAGTTCGAGGCAAGCTCTTCCCAAAATATCAAAACTAGCCTTCAGATTGATAACAATGGTGTTAATAGGTGTAGAGAATGTGAGATGGAATATGCACTGGGAATAAAATGTCTGTTAAGGCATTTTAGGGCATGATAAAGGGAAAATCAAGGAGAATGACGATGATTTAATAGAGGGTAAATTGAAGGGAAGGTCGGAGAGTGTTGGAGAAGAGACAGCAGGAACCTTCAGTGGCAGAAATCCGATGATGATGATGACCTAGAACGTGGCGACGTGGTACCCTAATGGGTAAAACGTCCGGTCACTGACCAGAAAGAGTTCTAGGGTTCAAACCCAGGTGATGCCTCCGGCCACTCATCGCTAATCATTTTCTTTATACTAGGTACCAGAACTTACAGGCAAACCGAAGGCTCCACACGGAAAGAAAATGGCACTCCCAACTCGAATGTGCACATTTTACACGCTTTCTTTGTGTTTAGCACCGGGTGAGCTCCACCTACGCCTTCACCTGTCAAATCGACCTTCGGGTTAAAAACTATATTTGGGTATCATGAATATGGCAAAAAATAGTCCAAACCTCACACTTCAACGGCAGAGAAGTACAATATATACAGGAGACTTGAATACATACGAAAGAAAGACGATCTGTGTTTTCAAGTACAGTACTTATGCGCATACCGTAAATTTCCAAGCCTCCGCACATCCCATCTTCTCCCATAGTAATCAATACACGAATGGGAGTCTAACTTAAGTTTCTAAACGGCAAGTAGCAAACGATGCAATTTTTCAGGAACCTGCATATCCAACTATTCTCCCATGATGCACATTCCAGCAGTATCTTAATAATTCTGTCGGTCTATTGATCTTATGAACAGAACTTGTCGGTCGGATCAGGTCCTCAGTGTAAACGCTGGAATTACGACACTGTGTATTACGCAGCAGGTAATTAAAATTACACTCTCAATAGAACTCAGCTAATTGTAAGATCTAAGTACGTTGATGGTGAGAGTTCATCTAAGTTTCCCGAATCTTCACGGTTTTGGGGGAATTTTCCGAATAATGTAGAATTAGGGGGAGGCGTAGTGGAGAATACAAGGCAATATCCTTAATATCTGCACGCTTTACATTTTGAAATTTAAATGCAGAAGCATCCGAAAAAATACGAGAGTTGTTGTATTTAGAGAAAACACACATGACAAGGTTTTGAACCTCTCTTCGCCATCTTTCATCGCAAAACGGGATCTATTAGACACAGAATTTCCTTCATAGCAGTAATGCACAGTGGGGAATAGTCAAAAACATGCAACGAATTTAAGCTAACAACTCTAAAATTTAACAAATGAACAGTGATAATTTCACATTCAAATGAACAAAAAAAGTCTGCAATGATACTGCGTTTGAAACAATATGCGATCTTTTCTAATTTTTACTTTCAATTTTATGAGGAAAATCTCCTTTTCGGAATTAATAACGAATAAATCAGGAATTTTACCTTATTAATTACGAAAGACTTTCAATGAACCCATTCTACACAATCGCGTAAAGCAGATTTTGTTACCTGATGTCCTACTTACCAACATATTTACACATTTTAGTTTAGTGAAGACAAGTCCATCTGCGTTACAAAACTTACATTTTTCAACCAGTGTGCACCATAGTGAATTAGTGAGTCATAAAAATACAACGAATGGAATGATAAGACCATGATATGCCTATTACAACCCAGGCACTTCTTAATGATTCACGTGATGAAAAATGTTTGCTATGACAACGTCGACGTACCACTTATGACGATAGACTCAATGCATAAGTCTAGAAATAAGAGCACACTACATCAAGACATGCATATGGAGTACACTTTTCTATGGGCACGAGACTTCTATGGGTGAGAGAGTGGCAGAGAACAGAAGGTTGAAAGCGATGGGTGTGGTGGAGAATAATGACGACAGAAAAGACTAATCGAGTAACTAGCGGAGAAATTCTACAAAGACTGACAAAGATAGAAGTCAATGGACAACAATAAAAAAGCCTAAAATTTATCAACGTACATATTCCGAGAAATAAAAAAGTTGCTGAAGGCAATTGTGGTTTGCAAAGTGAGCGGAAATGGAATACGGACTACCTGGGATTCGAACGTGTAGCGGAAGCCATGAAAATGAGCGAAAAATGTGCACTTGAAGAGAATACCACGTAGAGTCGAGCGAAAAGGTGCGTCCAAACAAACTTGATCGTTCACGATAATGATGACAAAAACGAGAAATGAGAAAATAACACAGGGTTACTTCAAATCGATTGGTGAACTATATAATAAGAGTATTTAATGAATAAAAATCATAACAGCATGAACAAAAATAGTATGAGTTTAACGCAAGCACATAAGGAATAATTTTAGTCCCGCATTACAGTGTCAGGGGAGATCGCAACGAGGAGTAAAAGAAAACTGATTGCCAAACAGAACGACTTAAGGAACTCTTTTTACCTTGCACAAGTTGTGACCACGACAGTGGAAAACATCACGGATAACAATTCGAAATGCGCAAAAGCAAAATGATACGGAATGCCATCAATCACTAATTAACCAAGTGGCTGTTGACCTAACACCACCTGCCAGCAAAAAAAACCCTCCTGGCGGCCTGGCGGGTAAGATTTAGCTATAAGATACCAACTGGTCAATAAAGGCACGTCGGCAGAGACCGGACAGGCAATAATGAAGAGGATCATGAAGGTTTTTCTTTTAGAGACAAGAGCCGATGTCTTTCATCTAGGTAGATTATTTTAGTTCGACTTAAGTATCTTTCATCTCCCTTCACGCTCCTTGACCCATCCCAGCCAGCTGCGAATCAAATCAGAATAACCGTGACATTAAAAAAAAATAAGCAAAGCTGAATAAACTTTTCCCGTAGATGCGATTGGCTATGACCCGACCTTGGTATTCCAAATAAGTGCTGACTTGAAGAGAACGAAAACTGATCAAATTTGTGCGTGAGCTCTGTAATAGGTCAATGGGATTGTGCCCTTGGTCATACAACTAGAGGAGACCTGAGAGCGAGGATCATACCCCCCCGACCTGCATCCCCCTCNNNNCCCCCCGACCTGCATCCCCCTCAGCCCGCCCCGCCCCCCGCCACGTCGTTCCCGTCGCAACCACAGACCCGTGTTTACAGGCAAAGCAAGCATGTACATACAAGGCGATTTAATCGCTCCTCCGTGGCATTAGCCCTCTCCCGAGGAAATTTAATCTTGTAAATGCCAACCTCTGAAGACGAAGAAATTCCTTCCTCCGAATGACCTCAATCGACACTCACCAACGGCGTCGCTCCTGAACTACAAAATAACATCTTTCGATCACGGCATGGAAGAATTTGACACTTCATTTTCTTTTACGACATCTCCAAAAACGATCAACTTTGCCTTTACATTGGATTTTTAAAACAACAAACCGCAAGAAGGACGATCACAAGCACCCAAGCCGTCGATGAAAGTTAAGCCATTTAGGTCGAAATCGAACCGGAGACCACTGCATTAGCAAGGGAGGGCGTTACCCCGCCGCCCAAGAGAACGACACTTCAGGTATACTCTCTGAGGGTATACTCGGCATGACATATTTATCAATTTGGAAATTCTCGCAGGCAGGCCCCGTTAACAAAATCTTTGAAACATGTTTTTTTACGAAAGTATATTTTGTCAAATGATGGCCATTACAGCATAACCGAAGGCGGCGCAAGAAAGCCGTTGAGCTTCAGAATCCAATCTTTCAACTCCAGCCTCAGGTGACGGGCAAGAATGAAGTAAGTTTGCAACGAAACAAGACGAAACCTTAATTATCGTTGAGGATAGTTCTTTTCGTGACGACAAAGGAAACCAACTTTGCAATATTCCACGCAAAATATTTTTATTATTCCTCGACTGGTTTAGACGTTCTCACGGCATTATCAAAAGCAACTCCATCTTATTATAGGTATTAAATATATTTTTTTTAATAAAAAAATACTCTGCAAAGAATATCACAAAGTTGGTTTCCTTCTAGTCATATCACGATTCCAACAAAGTGTCTACGCCTAAGGTCGGTTTAAATTCTTTTTGGATGAAAAACACAACTAGTACCTAGGTATCTTGGAAACAGACTTGAGTTTTGAGACCTGGCCCACCATGGCCAGGCGAGGGCAAAATGTTTCAGAGGCCCGGCCGGGCCAAAAGATATGTTAAATCACGCTCTAAATATCTTCATCGAGAGAGCAAAAGTGTTGTGTGCAATAAGACCTTCATCAATTATTTTTTGTTTTAATATTAGATAAATTTTATAAATAAAATCAAAAAGACTTTAAAAATAGAAAATTATTATATTTGTAAAACTTTTGTGGAGATCACAGGAAATCTCTCTCCAGACTCCCAAAGCTTACGTTTAGGGCCTAGCCCAGTCCTTCCTCCCATGGTTACGAAAAGCCAACTCAAGACCCAGTTTCCGACCTAAGTTAAGCTCGTAACGTCTGATAACATTTCTTTACGGGAAATTTCATTTTTATTAGCTCAAGAATCAAAATTATTCCGCAGAGCACATCGAGGAACACTAAAAAAATAAATGATATCCACATGTTGATGGGCTATTCTGTCTCCAACCCACTCACCAACGACGATAATAATAATCATACCCAAGCATAGATATAGGTTTGATTGATTGACCCCAAAGAAGACACAATAGAAATTTCTAATTTAGAGACGCATAATCCTACGAATAAAGTTCGTTAAGCCTCCTCACGACTTCAAAGAGAGTAAGTGCAGGTCTAATAAAAGACTAATTAAATCACCAGCCATCATCCACTCCCTTCTCTGTACTATTTCAATTTTTGCAAGGGAAAATGCATCCGTTAGGGGTTTCGTAAATAACGATTTCATCTCGGAAAGAGAGTCGGAGAAACCTGGGGCCGGTTTCTTAAAGTCGATTTACAACTCCTCGTACTCCTGACAAGGACATACATTACTGATTCATAAAGCCAATTTTGAAGGACGGGAGAAGGAAGTATTTTTTCTTCAGTGATGAATGAGGTTTATATACTCGTTACTCGCGTAACTGTATACTTTACTTCCTTCGTTTTTAAGGTCATCGAGATTATCCCTGGGCTACTCCGTAAAGCTGATAGCCTTATCGCACTCATGCTAGGTGAAGTTCAAGCAAATACGCCATCAAGTGTAACCCGGTTCGCAGAACGAAAGCGGATGAACTTGCACAAAGGGCACGGATAAGAAAGTCTGGCTACTTAAAATCCGAGGCCATGCGTTACGTTGGTCATACGCGTGGTTTGTCCTACAGGACAGCTACGCCTCTTCCGAATCTGAGTAACGGTGACCGAATCAGAAGGCCAGACCTTAGAGCCAAGCGTCGCGGTCGGTTTCATGGGTAAGTATGAAAATTATTTTCAGCACAGGTCGTCAAAATTGCTTTCGGAGCCAATGTCAATGGAAATTGTGTGGCAATTGCCGAAATTACATAAACAAAAGACGATCTTAGAGCACGGCAGAAGTGTTAAGGTTATCAGTGGTTAAAGATATCTTCGGAGTAAAATAAATTAAACTAAAAAAATTCGAACAAGGCATCTATCTGTTGAGACTGTTATAACCCACAGGATTTCGTTTAATTACAAATTTCGCAAGATGCGGTGATTTTTAAAAACGTTAATATTGAACAAATTCCGTGAAACCCAATCTTACCTGTGTTTGGTTGTTGAGATTTCGTGATTATTTAATTAGGTATTTATCTTTTGCGTCAACTCCAAAGCTTGACTCATGCATGAATAGGCGGCTTTAGACGCTCGAAAATACCTCATAAAAACATCCTCGCCAACTGCAAAAGGATTTTGAGCGCTATATACAGACAATTTTCCCAAAAACCCTTTGATCATGACTAAAACAATATAAATGCATACACCCAACTGTATCTATCTGTATCCATTGTTATATTTTTCCTGCCACGTAAATTCCGCCGGAAGAGGAAAATTAATCTCGAACTCAGCACGTGTTTCAACCTTTCAACCACGCCCATCATTAATAATATCTAGCGTTAGGTATTAACAACTAGCACGAATCAATAATCAAGGGAAATCTTAATAACCCTCAGTAAATGATGTATTTATAATCATTAAATGATTAACCGAGCTTTTTTTGCAGAAAGTACACATCCTACAAAGACATCGAGAATGCACCAACAGTTCACGAACTGTACATTGCTAATATAAAATAAGGCGCGGAGCTCCAATTACTCCACAGGAGGCTTCAAACAACTACAAATAAAAAAACTTTACATTCCTTTTTACTATGAAACTTCTAAAGTACAACACTACGTAGGATTGATTCTACTTAATGCTTTTATTTCGTTTATTATTTTAACCTTTATCATAAATTCATGCTATTTAACCTTTTATTTTTCATCTGGTGACATTCCAGTGGTTAGAGCGCTGGGTTACTGACCGGAGGGCCCGGGTGACGCCTCTTGGCACCCTCAGCTTCACCCATGCCACGTACCATTTTTCGGGTACCAGGTCTTCCTGGGAAATCACAGCCAGTACAGGGAAATTAACTAACCTGATGTGCGAATTTCACACGCCGTTGTGTTTAGTACTGGGTGAGCTCTACCCTCAATTACCAAACCGACCTTCGGTTTGATTACTGTGATTTTTTTATTGTTATAAGTCAGAGGTTGGTAAAAACGGCTAGGGCAAAAACTGGGTACTTGTACCTCTGTACAAGCACCTCGAGTGCACATTCTAGATATCGGTACCAGTATTTGGGGTAAGAATCCTAAGTATTATCAGTATGTACCTAGATACCGGTACAAACACCTACTTAAGATACGTCTCTTGAAAACCGTCCGAAAGTTCCGAGGGGATAAGAAGAGCGTTTTGCCTTCACGTAATATTTTTCCATTCTCGTATTTAATGCTGTCAAAAATAAAAATTGCAATGCAGAACTGGAGAAAAATCCCAATCCATAAGGCGGCCCCATTGCATCTCTCATAAATTAAAAAAAAACTTATTTTCATTATTCGTCACTTATTATCAAGACATTTGTTCAGCCTTGACGGTATTTTGGGGAGGAGGATTAAAAAAAATACCTCATGGTCTTAAGGCACGAGTCAATCAAAGATGGATGAAACACCTGATCCTCGTGATCGGTGGAACAACCCAAACCGACACGTTAATCCGAAAAAAAAATACAATCAACGGTATAATGCTTCGGCGTACGACTGCCTGTCCGCCGGCGACAGCTCGGATTTCTCGTGGCGCTTCGCGTCCGTCTCCTCGGAGGTCGCGGCAACCACGGACGTCACAAACCCGTTCCCCCCGAGAGAAGACGCAGGAATCCGGCTCGGCAAAAATTGAAAGCCCGGGTATGGGTCAAGGGGAAGTCGGGAGAAACAATGAAAGCGAGCGGCAGGACCGCAACCCTTCTCGGAGGGGGATGGAGGGAAGGGAGGAGGGACACGGCTAGGAGGGGGACCGAGGGACGTGCCCGTCGTGACTCATATTTCGGAATACCGATACACAAGATCCTTTCAATCCAAATGATCCCCCACGAGGAGAAAAAAAAACACTATCCGCGGCGGACGAAGTTGACACGTGACCCACATTCCTGCGGCGTTTGAGTTATTTCGATGTCCCAACCCCCTCCCCAACTTCCACCCCAAACAACCGTCGCCCCACCGACCCACCCGCCTTCCTCCACAACTCAGCATCGAAGCAAAAATATCACCACCAGAGCAAAAAAATATGGCGAGAGGGGACGGAATACCTTTACGCAACAACACCTCGAACCGCTTCGTGTGATATTTCTTTTTCTACGAGGGTGTCTTGGAAAATCTTAGGTGCTGCAGGAGAATGGCGAATGTGAATTGGGTGGGTCCAATAGCTAACGAAGGGGTTCTGAGAAGAATAGGAGAAGAAAGTAGTCGGATGAAAACTCGGGAAAGAAGAAGGGATAATCATGATGATGGGGTTGGACTACTACCAGACTGCCGGCTTTGGCCAACGTGAATTCGTTATTTACAGTGAATAATATTCTCTCTTATTAAGGGAATACCTTATCGAACACATTTTGAGATACGAATGCCTGATGAGTCGAGGGAAATGTGAACGGGGGAAAGCGAAATGGAGCATTTGATGATGACAAGGCGGCAAACAAAAAGGAGTGGACAATAATGGTTACGTAGGAGAAGAAATGAGTGAGAAGGGATGAGAGCTCCGTCGAAACAGATCATGGGATTCATCATCGTAGGAGTTCCTGGTAGGAGGAGAAGCGGAGGGAAAAGGAAAACGACCAAGGAGACGAGGGAGGAAAAGGGGCAAAGAAGAGAAGAAATGAAAAAAACAAGTCATCTAATGGGTAAAGAAAAGATGATAGAGACAAAGCAGAAAAAAGCGCCGTGGGAGAGGGGTCCGACATATCACTTAATTACCTCTGCATTTTAAGTTATTTCAGGAAACTTACTCCCTTTTACTAATATATTCCATACTGCCCTGTCCGCGCATACTTCTTTCACCCCCTTCACACTCTTACATTGTTTCAATCATGCTCTACTGCTCCTGAAACTTTTAATATTCCTCTTCTTGAGAGTCTCTTTGACACATCCGCCCATGACACTCTCGGCCCACCCCTTCCTCTCAAACCATTCACTCTACTCTCGTATGCCTCTTATGGTGACTCGACTTTCCTCTATTCTCTCAACGTGGCCTACATAATCGTAGTACATTTCCTTCATACTTGCCTACCGATGCGTTTGATTCACATTCTTTCGTGACCCTCTCATTCTTCGCCCTATCTCTCCTTTTTGTCGCACAAACGCTCCTCAAGAGCACATACCCACCCAACATATTTAGTCGACATGCATGCTTATTCTGCCGTAACCCTGGTTTCAATCCCTTAGAATAGTAATTATTAACTGAATTTTTTCCCGCCCAAGGTAAATATTCACTTTTTTATGTATTTCACATTCTTCCAACAACTTTCTAACGGCATACACATGGCTTTTAATCTCATCTATCCGACCATGCTTCGCAAAATTCTGCCAAGGTATACAAAAAAAATCCACAAGTTCAGTTATTTCTACGTTAACCCGGAATATCATTCTTCACATTCTCCTTATCAAGCACAACCACTTTCTTTTTGGACGCATTTAACCTCAATTTCATTTTCTCTGTTAGGTTCTTCATGGTATTCAGGGCTCCCTGTAGATCCTGTGGGTTATCCGGGAACAATACTGCATCGTAGGCGTATAGAGGAACGGGTATTTATAGTCGTACATACCTAAATATGCCTAAATTTCAGCTAAATGTTTACCGAAAAACGATCACTAATGCACGGGCATCATCACCATTACGAAAAAATAGCCATACACCAATTCCATTAATAGTTTATTCGAGTGGGAGTACACGAAGACGCATGCAAGGGACAAAATTAGGAATACTTTTTTAATATTACAATCACTATGCCAACCTATTAGAAGTACAGCCAACTATCAACTTGGAGCGAGAAGGATATACATATAGGTACGTTAATCTTAATTAACAGTCGGAAATGTGATGAAAGAAACGTACAGAAATGGTGCAAGGTAGGAGTTGAAGGAATGCTAGGAAACAAGGCCAATTCCACTGGGATTCGATAACTGAAATCTTCAGCACATGGAGAGGTTTTTGTACCAAATGTGTGTTTGATCCCCGGTCGGATGAAAAAATTGACAGACAATTCCAAATATTACAAATGTGATTACATACGAGGACCTCTGAATAGTTAACCCATCTTTCTTTTCTCTCCACAATAATATTTTGACGAATAAATTTATGATTAATAGGAATCAGGAATAAAAAATGAGCATGTTCTAATAATACGAGCATCAAACACTTAAGGCAGTAATTACAAGACAGAACGCAGAAATTAAATGGTCCAAATATTCTGCAAAAAAAATTAGGAAAACGGTCCCTAGCTTCAAGCACGCCGCGTACTCTTAGCCGTGCGTGACTAACATAAGGTTGAGAATAAATGGTACAAATAGGAAGCAGTGAAACTTAAAAATTAAGACGTTTCAACACGGTCGTTTTAACGGACGGTTGGCAATGCCGGGATAAGCCCATATTGGGACTAATCGAAAAGCAGAGCACGTACGCAGGGGCCGTTTGAGCGACGAATAACGGCCAATGGGAAGGGCCGGTCTGCCGAAGAGCCGAAAGGCGAAAAGGGAGAGGAGCGCCGAGATAAAAGGGAGGATACGTGAGGCAAGGAGTGGGGACGAAAAACTCCCCAAAAATGCAAGGAAATTGGGTGGTTTTGAATTGCAAGGCGATAGTGGTTTTAGGGACAACCGGGAGCGGTCGTGAGGAGAAGAGGAATTCCTTTGCTGCGCCACGAAATAAAGAAACTAAAAGGTCACGGTGGGAGAGTGGATCTGTGACGAACCCATGAGATTTTGGCCGCGAGAAAGGAAACTAGCTAGGGCGAAGAGACAATTCGGGGGAAAGTTTCGGAAACACGTTAAATTTAGAGAAGTTTGCACTTTCAAGTACCAATATTTTTATGGTTTTACCGGACCTTGAGGGGCGTGGTAGTCCAGTGGTTAGAATGGCTGGACTGCTGAGGGGAGGGCCAGTGTTCGATTTTCGGTGATGACTGTGGGCACCCTCAGCTTCACCCAAGCTGCGTACCATTTTTCGGGTACCAGGTC
>LYUA01000454.1:141331-154762 GCA_002093875.1 Calopteryx splendens | reverse complement strand
TCAAACCAGTGAATCACCAAGCTAAAAGCAAGTGAACTGATAAACATTAATTGACACCAAAACATGTCTGTGCTCCCCCCAAACCCCCCCTCTGGCTCCCGCCAAACCCTCTTACCTACACACCCAATGCCCCCTTCCCTAACCCTTTCCCCTCCCCCCTACTTGATCTTGTATATATATAAGTGCAACTAACTCTGTACCTACACCTGATAATGATACAACGTGTCGAAACCTAGGTCGTCACAATAAAAATGACTTGTGGAGTTCACCAAGTTATTTTCATTTCCGTAATGGATAACTCCCACCATATCACACCAGAAAATATTACATCTGTTATGTAGGAAAAGTTAGTAGCCATGAATATGGTAATGGGATTAATGTGCAGTTCTTGTGTAAAAAGGGAGTAAGTTCTAAATTTTTCTTTCCTTGGTTGAAGACATGAGCTTCGTAGATAAAAAAGATATTGCTCTAAAATTAAGTTCTCCAGTTTTGTCCAAAGGCACAAAAAGAATGAAGTCTTTGTTTAATTTTAAAGTTGATTTGACAGCATACAATGTGCAGTAAATATGTATTAAGTGATTCTGAATATGATGAATACATGAATTCAGTCATGAATAAATTGTTTACTTTATTTTTAATATTTATTTTTTATTATTAATTTTAAACTCTAAAACTAATGTCCCACTCCTCCCAGAATGTGGGACAATTGTCATATGATTATAAACTAGGTACTCAATTTCTTTTTATCTTTGGCACTCAAAATTCCTGTTTTTTTATTTAAGCAAGAGGAAGGTTCAAGTAAATATATGATCCCAAAATACATAGGTTGGTGCTGAAAATATTGTCATAATATTTTTTCTGAAATGTGTCCCATTCCTCCCCTACCAATATTTTCTGTCAGTTCACCAAATTTGGATAAAGAAGAGCACATTAAGGCAGTAGGTACCATATGAGCGTAGTATTGTCATATAATCAAATATTTATTGACAAAAAGATAACAGTACATGTTTTCTCCTACTGTCCACCATTTTGCTGCTAAAATATATTATTTCTTTGTAGTTCCTAGTTCTTGACTAAACCATGAATTTTCAAGTTACACAGATTTCTTAAAAAAATTCTAAGGTGATACAACATACGTTAATTGCCTTTAAAACTCATATCAAACTTTTAAATTTACAGGATGGAAGCATCTATGTTTTTACGGGCATCTTTGACATTTGCAAAAATGATGACCAACTAGCTTTCGTTTTGGCCCATGAAATATCACATGTCATAATGTCACACGTGGTAAGCTTTTGTCTTTCTTTGTAAAATATTATGATGCTCTAATATGAAGGCCATGAAGTACCTTAGCCTGTGAAGTTCAAGGGGAAAACAACAGTAGCCACATGCACATTTTCTTATACACATTAAATTGTAAAGCAATTGAGTTATTAGAAATAAATTTGAATTGAGAAAAGGTGCAAAGATTAAACATGTCTCACTCAATTCATGTTTCATTTGTCTTACTCCTTAAATTACAAAAAGGGAATAAAATTGATGAGTTTTTTTTCTCCATTTTAAATAATTAGGCACTACTGAAAACAAACTGTTACTCCAGGTTAATTAATTATTATTGGAGTAAGGCAAGCTTAGAATTGATAAATAGCTATGAGTTGAAGATTACTTTTTTTTGCAAAAGCCCATCCAAGATGAGAGATTTCAGTGAGAGAAATAAAATTTAATGCCGGAAGATTGGTTTATTTAATTACTCAAGCAAAATAAATTAGACTGGATCACTTCCCAAAACATCCTAATTTTTTCTTAAATACCATTAAGATGAAAACAAATGAAATACCTTACAATTAGTTGACTATGAGCAGCAAAAGAATTTAACTCTTTTATATTATATTTCCTTATATTCTAGCTCTATATTGAAATTCAATTATGACCTACATGATAAAACATATTTTCATAGATTCATCAATTTCATACTAGTATGTGAAGATACTACTGCAGTAAAATACAGAATGTATTGGACTAATACTGAAATGTGTTGGCACATGAATTATCGGTTATATGAAAATGCTAAAATCAGAACAAAGATATATATTTTGTTACAAAGTTGAAACTTCACTATTAGTAACAAATTATAAATGATATTTAAGGATATCTGAACTATATACATAGGAAATGAATAAAAATAATGCGAAGTAGCCAATAACCAGGCTAACATGAAAATACCAAACAATTTCAACTTGCAAAAACTGATACGTACTTCTATAGGGAACTATGGTACTTAGATCAATTATTTCATTAATTTCAACTCATTTTTATGCGATTCACTAATTCTCAAATTTATGTGCCACACAAACTTATTTTACTGTTCAAGAATCAACACCTAGTTCAAATTTATAGAATTTCTTCATGATTAGGGATGGAATGAAAAAGTTTCCACATTTCATTCCATTGCTAATTACTGTTTAAGTGTAACAACAGCATTATGCCTGAAAGTCATTTGTAAAATCCCTTTTGAGAAGATTAATATATCTTCCATCATTTTACTACAAAACATTATTATTTAGCCGATCAAAAAACTAAAATTATTCTTGAAACATTAGCTACATGTTTGAAATACTTTGAAACAGTTAGAGCCAGTCTTTAACTATTTAGAGTAAGTGGAGACTGAAAAAAATATATTGGGATATTTTCTTAATTGTAGTTTCAAAAAAATACTACACAACATACATGTTTCAAGCCCAATGCATCAAAATTATTATCTAAAATAATATTTTAAAGACAAAATATACTTTCATAGAACATAAAAAAATTCTGAATAAGGAATATCGATATTTTGCTTGGCTTGAAAGAAAAAAATCACCTCCACTCTGTCTTAAACAGGACAAAAGGAAACCTCAGGCCATGGTGGTTTCCTTTCTCACACACACTGATCTAAGATTTAGAAGCCTATAAATGTAACTTACTATTTCCTACAAGGAGGAACACATTTCAAGAAGCTATTTCATGGAGATGCTGGTCCTCTTTCCAATTCTGATGTTCTGGGCTACCATGCCAGGAGAAGTGGCTGTAATATCTCACTGGATAACAAATAGAATGAATTATATAATGATCACATTACCATTTTGCAGAAGTTCTGAAATAGAGGCAGACTATGTTGCATTACAACTCATAGCAAAGGTTAGTTTACCCGCATTATGCATTTCACACCGAATCACCTGACACCAAGGATGACCTCTGCTGAGAACCTTGAATTTCTTAGATTTTCAGTTCTGAAGCAAATAAATTCATGATACAGATTTACATTCCTAAACAGGCTTGTTATGACGTCAGAGAAGCCAGTAAATTTTGGCATGAAATGCCCAAATATCACATAAATGACCACCCGGCAAAGGAAATTGAATGGCTCTCCACCCACCCTAATTACATTAGGAGGGAACAGTTTTTAAATAAAATGATGCCTGCTGCCATTAAGTTAAGAGAAACTTGTAAGGTATGTTATTCACCTCCTAAAGTACTCATGCAATATGCATTCCCATGATAATGAAATTTCATTTTTTTTCAGTGTTTCCCTTTGACGGATAACAAGGATAAAAAATAACCCCACCATCTCACTGACCTGGAGGATATCATCTTAACCTTGACGCTAAATCATTAGCACACTTCAGAGTGCTTAACACCTGAGCAAGGCCCTTTTCACTCCAAACATGGGAAATAATATTAAATAGGTGCTACATTTTTAAGTAGCATATTGAATAAATTAAAAATAATCAAGACAACAAAAAAGGTTTACCTCAATTTAGTTGAATTTTCTTTTGAAGAATGTACACGGATGCATATATAAGGCACAGTGAGAATATTTCGATTATATCTCACAAGAGTACAACCTCCTTGATATGTAGTGCAGTGACTAGTAATATTTTCTTAGGAGAGTAATAACTGTCTAAGGAATATTAATGAATTATCACTGAATACCATAGGAAGGAAGATGATTGCATATATTATTATGGCCTACTAGCCAGATACATTAATCACCATAGGCATCTAATGTAGGTTCGAAGACTTTCGTTTTCGCCAGAGATCACCATAGGCATCGCTTAACTCACTTTTTGGAGTATGGTGTATGATAAAATAATTACAAGGATTGAGGAATGAGGAACATAGACATATTCAAACTAGCATTAATGGCTGATTATCTTGGGAATTGGGGAAAAAATGAAAACAAAAATGAAGTTCAACCAAATGTACTTGAAAAAAAAAAGAATATCCTACATTCAGCAAAAAAACTATAAATGGATCAACCAAACCTCATTTCTCAAAACAAACAATTTACATGACCTCTAAAATAAGTCATAAATTCAGTAAAAAAACTTTATTTTACACCCTGTGAAAAGTAGACATGAAATAAGTGTAACAAAAGATTTATTGTTTTGGAAGGCTTACTTGCTTCGAGGAAACAATGAAGACTTGTAAATTGACCCACAGAAATTGAGCATAGGTTGAAAAAGTATGAAGGCTGTGGCCAGCATAGTCTAGGGAAGGCAACTCCAGAGGTCACCTTGAAGGAAAAACTGGGAGGAAGTACCAACATCTAGAATGAGCTGGCAATAGGATGTAGGTGCCAAAATTGTTTCCCTAAGCTGTGGAAATGTCAATCCCCACCCCATGATATATAGGGGTAAATGAAAGCTTCCACAGAGAGAGCTAATAAACCTTATGTCTCTCACTCACTACATGTATCAAAAAATTCCAGATGACTAAATGAAAAAAAGATTTATTTTCTTATTAATTAATTAAAATCTGAGGGCGTCAAAAAAAATTCTGCAAAAAATTGGGTTAAATAGAAAACAAATAAGATTTTGATGGTTATATCAAATGAATGGGAACCACATTACTGCACTAGATTCTTGCCCAGTGCCTGGCCCTTCAAGAGTAAATTTAACACCACACATTACATTCTTCTGGATGAATGTCACTCTTAAAAGTTGACTCAGGATTTAGATAGAAGACAACATATTTATTGCATTTAAATATGTACCAATATACCACCAGTAGGCTGACAATAATATGAACATTCTAAATATGCATTGGATAACATATTCAGAGCTTTTTCCCTAGTGTTACAATCATAATACATAGTTCCAGTACTTTCATAATTAAAAGTATAAAATTTGGGGCTAATAACAACAGAAGTTTCAAGAATAATCTGAATGGGGATGCGTCAAACTGTGCTCCAGACTGATATGTACACTTAAAATAAAGTTTACACTATCACTACATGGATGACTTTTTGAAATAAAAAAATGTATTCATTCACAAATGAAACAAATTCACAGACACTGATGCACAAGAAAAGAGAAGACATGATTATTTCACTTTTTTTAAAGTCAATAAGCATTGCAAAAATAGGTTGACTCATGGATATGGTCTCTTGGGAGCAAATGTTTGTGCAGCCATATCCTCTGGGTCAATACCAAGCATAGCCAACTCATCCTCTCCCATCTCCATGTATTTTTTTCTCGGGGCCCTTTCAGGTGCCACTTCCGGCACTTCCAGTTCCTCAGAAGCTTGCACTTCCTTAGGCACTGACATATCCATGTTGTCCTCATCCTCCTCTTGAACCATGGATGCCATTTGTTGGTCCATAGCCGCTGCCATCTGCTGTGGCATCTGTTGCTCCATGGGCCCACCCATCATGGGCCCAGGCATTAGAACGCCCGGTGGAGCCCCCATAGCCATTTGATGCATGGGCGGTGGCAGGTGCATGGGTGGTGGCGCAGGATACACGTGATGGTGACCGGATGGGTCCATGGAATGCATCCCATGCGGCATTCCATGAGGCATGGGCATTCCCATGTGATGCATCATCCCCTGGGAATCAGGGCCCCCTTCCTGATCGCCCATGTCACCCACCCCAGGTGGCGTTGACACTCCGGGGGGAGCGAGGGGATTTTGATCCCCCATGGCAGATTTCTCGGGGAACAAGATGTTAAGGGCATCCTGGAAATCTTTGGGCAATGGGATTTCGTCTACAACCTTTTTGGGCTTGGCATCACCCATCTCCACGCCAGATGGGCCCGTCTCTGCAACGGTACCGGGGGGCATGAGGGCATTACCTGGTTGGACTGCAGAGAGTCTTATTGGATTGCACAACTGTATCTGCACTCCTGTTGGTTGGTCAAAACTAGTGATTAGTTTTGGTCCAGAACTCATCTCCATTAAGGGTCCAAACCTAGAAACTTTGGTCACTACAGGGCCTGCGCTTGTGGCAATTTCAGAAGTAGCCATGAGTAACTGAGGACTCATTTCGGTGCCAGGTGCAGCTGAGGACACAATATCCTTGGAGACAGGTACATTCTCATCCTCATCTTGGGCATAAGCATCATCTTTTTCTTGACTATCAGGCAGCTCTACATCAGAATTATCATCATCAATATCCATATCCTGAACACCCTCCATTTTCCCCATCTCCTCCATACTAGTATCCTTGCCACCTTCATGAGATGGTGAGGCACCTGATGCACCACCGTCACCATCTGCATCATTTTTCCCATCCTCACCTTTTGACCCACCACCAGGCACCTTCTTCTTTGCAATGTGCTTCAAGAGGGGCATCCTCCCAATGAATGGCAGTTTTGTCTTGGGACAGTTAGGATCTGGGGGCGGTGGTGGTTTCTTAGGTACCTTAACAGGTTTGGGCTCAGGTTTCTTCTCTTTCTTGCTGAATGGATCAAACTTTTTCTCAATTTCTTCAATTTTGGGTGGATAAACCTTCTCCTCTCTCACATCCCGTTCATTTCTTGAATCCAATCTGAAATCACCCCGTTCTCTCCTCCTATCCTTGTACGATTCATACTTTTTTTCATACCGACCTCTTCTTTCTGGAGACCTCCTCCTTGGTGATGTGGAGCCATATCTCTTCGAGCGACCTCTCTTTCTCTCACGACTCCTTTCCCTGCTCCTATCCCTTCGTTCTCTCTCTCGATACCAATCTTTTTCAGGACTCCTCTCTCGGTCCCAACTTCGACCCCTCTCATATCTGTCATGCTCAGCCTTGCTCTTATCATCAAACTTCTTGGTTTCGTACTTCTCTCGTTCATTTTTCTTCTCCTTCTCCTCCATTTTCTCCCTTTCCTCATCTCTCTCCTTCTCTGCCTCCTGCTTTTGTTTCAGTCGATCCTTGATGTTGCTGAGCAACTGCCTGTCATCATCAGAAATGGCTGCTGGTGCTTTAGGCATCCATTCCTGGAAGCTCTTTTCCTCACGGCGCGAAGATGCAGTTTTCTGCACTTCACCTTCCTCTTCTGAATCACCGACCTCACCTTTCACCTTTATTGGTCCCTTTCCTTCTTTCTCCAGTGTGGTCCAAGAATTGCGACCAGGTTCAGCCATCATGCCCATCTTGGGCTTGTTTCTCATTGAAACTCGAATGCTCCTACCAGTCTTCACTTCACCCTCCTCACTCTCGGAACTATCATCTCCACCTAACACAGTTCTGGGCTTGGTACGATGTGCCACCCCACCTAAAGCAGTTGTGGTAGGTATCCTAGTTGTGCGAACAGGTGCAGCTACAACTTCAGCCCATGTTCCCCCGGATGGCTTGACCTTCTCTTTACTTGCCATCTTAGGAACCACTGTGGTTTCCCTTTCCTCTTCCGAGTCATTTTCCTCCTTCACTTTGGAATCATAATCCAAAGGTAAATGACTTTTACTTGATCCATCACGCATGTGTAACTTCTCTTCATTCTTTCGCTGAAAGGCTTGCTCCCTTTCCGCAAGCCACTCTAGCTCCCATTTTGGATTCTTATCTGTGAACTCCTAGGGAGGAAGGAAGAGAGAAAATGAATCTTTAAAAAAATATAGGCCACATAACTAAAAGGTAATTTTCTCACAACTTATCAAAATGGGGTTTCAATTTGGAAAAACATATAACTGAGATGTTTATGAATAACTAATGAACTCATCATCACTAGCATGAAAATCTGTTGTTAATGATTTCACATTCAGGATTGGGAGAAATTTAAATTAACATGATAAGATGGAATAGCTGCATTAATTGGACATTCAAAAGGCACTGATATTTCCTATTTGTCAGCAGAATCCTCTTAAAATAATGAGTATTTTCCATACTGATCATTTTTAACAGCAAAATGTAGTAATGACAGCTTGAAGTTTTATAAGTATGTATCTACACTCCGTTTCAAAACTTTTAAACTATAGTTCAAAACGGAATATTTTGAGAATGACTGATGCAATTTTTTTTGCATGAACGCATTGATTGAGCTTGTTTCATGTTCCTTTAATAAAAAATAAACATGATTTTTTAAATGATTAATAGGTGGTCTTTTTGGGTTTTTAAAAGATTCACACTGGTGTAAGAAGTGATGACGTAACTGGTGATGATCAACATGGTTGCTAAATTAATGAATATAGAAACATTTCACTTTGTATCACAAGCCTGGGTTTCTTTTTTGATAAGTAAATTCTATGAAAACAGGAATCCTTGATGATTCTCATTTTTTATGAATGTATTCAGCATTTTTTCTAATTGGAAAAGAATCCTTTAGCTGTAAATTACTTGCAAAATATAATTAATGGCAATGTATGGTTCCAAATTTTATGCATTTACCTGCATATCACCTGATTAACATAACAATAACACAAGAACTTCATCTGGTGGTATCTGATTATAGTTTTAGTAACTTATTTGACCTAGATTAACATATTCAACCAGGCATACAAATTCTATAACAGGCCTTTAAGATGGCATAGGAGTGAAAAATAGGATGTATTGGACAGCGAGGTAATTATTATAATTTTTTTATCTGGTGGGGGACAAGTCATTTTTCTTATCATAAACCAACAACTCCCCTAAAATATTACTCAAATAACTCAGAACGATGTGACCCACCAGTGGGTCACGCTGCTTCGTAGACCAATGCCATTGTGACCCACCTTTGAGTCCCACTGCCCAGAGAAATACAGATTGTGACCCATTGTTGACCCATGCCAACTTGAGCATATTAAATAATAAAAGTTAAAATACTAATGCAAGGTGATATCAGAAGAAAATATTTTGTACAGCGAGGATTGGTGCACAAACACAAGGGTTTTTAGAGCATTCTTTCCACAACGTTTTAGTTGACTTTATTTTGGCTGGTCCTGATTATGTTTATTCCTTCTGGCCTCTTGTAAGGACAATAACTATCACAGGCCTGAAGCCTTTTATCAATTACAAATGTAACCAATTTTTTTACCCCTCCCATTTCAAAGTGATTCTAATATACCATTCATTTCTAACTTTAAAAAAATACATTAATATTTCAAACTTCTGTTTAGGAAAGACAATTCGTGTTACAATTAAAAAAACATTTTTGCATAATTGCCCTTGAAATAAATTGGATAAGATATTTGGCAAAATCTGAGGGACAAAACTATTAATTGCACAGTGCCAATAGTTCTTAAGATGGAGAAACCATGGGGAATTAAGGAAACATATACATATAAATAAAAGATCAATAAACTCCTGTTTCTCACACTTGATATACTACATACAAATAATAAATGAGTACTTTCAAATTCAAAATAATCCCAATGGAAATATTATTTCCAATTGTATTGGATATACTTCTTATTTAACATTAATAAAACACAATCATGAAAATGACCATTCATACTTACTTTGTAATTATCCAAATGCAACTTTGATTTTAAATGCAGAGAGACACAATGAAGGTCTCCAATCCACGTATCACACAGTTTACAATACCATGAAGAAACAGAAATAAGGAACTGGAGACCTGAAACAATATTTATTGTTAATAAATTATATGTACTTATCAAAGAGCATTCAACAGAATATAAAATATAAGGCACAATGCATCACGTCAAGTTTTGAAAACACAATTAATAGAAAGAGTATATTGACTAAATAAAACCTAGTACTGAACCATTATTTATTCAATTGTACGCCTCCTCAAGTTTTCGCAAGTTTACTCTAAAAACTTAAAAATACAAAGTCAATAACTAAAACAGAAAATCAGTCCCAGGCTAACATGGAATTGTTTTTTTTTGTAAATGAAAATGATTACCATACAGCAGTGCATCTCAAATGACCCAGAATTAAAATATAGAAAAAAATTATTGCAAATTACTGAGAACTTTTAATTTTTCAGGCTGAAAAGCTGTACAATAAAACTCTTATATTTCACTCCATCAACAAATTAAAATAATTTGGAAAATAGTGAAACCACAAAGGTAAAAACACCAATTCCATAGCAATAAAATGCCTAATATTACCCACAATAATACTGTTGTCTCTAATGCTCAACAAAACAGTAATATACCCAATTATTACTTTGCTGATGAACATATTAATCAAAATACCATCCAAAAAAACTACAATCACTAAAATAATTTCTAATCTGATGACTAAGTATATTTGTTGGCATCGGAGAATGAAATATTGATTATATTTTATCATTTTAAAAATAATTAGCAAAAACACAATGAGTGGAACATAAATTTCCATCGAGTAAGGTAATTTTCTAGAAAAATTTAAAACAATGAAATTGAACCTTTATTCAAAAAAGATATTTATAATCCTTTAGTCTCTCAAGTGAAGAATTCAGATTTAGAAAGGATTATCCTACCAATGAGGCCATTTTCATTTGCAAGATACACATGGGAAGCCTTGGACAATAAAACATATTTTGCTGACTTATTAATTGATCTCAGGAATGTCTTTCATATGTTTGGTCATAAATTCATACATAAGTTGATTGAGTTCATTACAAATAATGGACTAAGAGGCACTGCCAAAAACTGTTTTCAGCTATATCTGAATAATAGGTCTCAATATGCTGATATCGATTCTGTCAAATCTGACACAATTACTGTATCATGTGGAGTCCCCTGAGGTACAACATTTGGAACAGGACTTTCTTAAATTTCACAATGACCTGCCATCAAAAGTTCCCATACAAATTTAATTTTCAACTATTCAGTTCTAAACAACTAACAGACAACATATCCAGTCAATAATTTTAATAACTGGCTAATAAGCAACAAGTTAACATTAAATTTGAACAAAGGTTTGAAGGTTAACTTTAATCCCAGAAAGAAGCTAGCACAAAATATAAAATAACCTTTGATAACTGCTGTATATATGATGAAAATGCTACAAAAGTTTTAAGTGTCTGGATTGATTTTAACCTAATATCAATTACCTCAAAAACTGGCCCAAGCATGCTATGTTCTCAGAATTTTGAGGGAAATACCATGTCTACTGTGAAACATATATTATGATTATGCTCAATCACTTCTAACACACGACTACCTTTTTAGAGTTCCTCAGTACATTTACATAAAATATTCAAGATGAAAAAAAGAAATAGTTCAAATAACAGCTGAAGTTCCTAACAGATCACCTACCAAACCTATTTATGAACTAATATTTAATTAATCTCATAATTTGTGGATGTACTACCTTAATTGCCTCTTTAAATTGTTGAAGCAAGCTATGGTCCATATCAGATACAAGTTCATATATAGTGTTCTTATATTACCTTTTTAAACTAGTGAATAGCACTTGGCATTTGTGGTACAGAGCCAGAAAAAAGAGAAAGCTCGTGCTAGGTACACTTGCTAAAAAGAATAAAAAATTGCTAAACATTCACTCCTTGCTAAATATTCACTTTTTAATGTAATTGTAAATATGTTAAAGTGATATGGTGGCTAACAATTGTACAATGACAAAGACCAAGTTCCACCTGCTTTACATACAGAAGAACACTCACATTCACCACTCACACTGCACAGAAATATTCAATGTAAAATTCCAGAAATAATTGGTCATTAGGTTTCAAGTACATATGCATCATTCTGAGTGGAGAAATTTCACACTCTAATAAGACTCATGTCACTTTGTCCAGCTGCCCTATTCAACCCGTAAAAGTGAATCTCCCTCAATATTTCCCTTTGAGGATTTAAATAACATCAGTTCTGTTCCTGCAATTGAGTGTGCTGCTGATATTCCCGTAGACAAATGTAGTGAACATGATACATTGATTCAGTCCCCAGTCAAAGCTAGAGATGGCTTCACTGTTGTTAATCATACACTTAAGCATTGTCCTCCTCCAAACATGGGGTCCTAGGACAAGATATGCTCTCTGTCGGGCATTCCAAGACGTTCCCATATCCACGTTTGGAAGGAAACTTTTTTTAAAAACTTCTAAAGAACACCTGAGGGGTAGTACAACACATAAAAGTGCTTCATGTAAACATTCAGTGTTTGTGCAACAAACTGCTTGACCTCTAAAATTTTTTAGAGTGATTATAATCCAGATGTGATTTGTATAAATGAACACTGGCTTTCGTCAAATGTATTGAACTCTTTCCGACTACCTGGTTATGTTGCTTCCGATCTGTGCTTTAAAATGGAGGGGTTTTAATTCTTGTGCCCTTATGCATACATTATACTTCATTTATGTTTTCCTACAGTTTCCATAACGAAGAACAGGTGTTTAAATCTAGTGAAACTCATATCCATCTAAAAGACAGACTTCTATGTTGCGGCTATTTATTGTTCTCGCTTCACCAATTTCAATGTATTCCTTGATAAAATGCTTGAACTACTGGATCCAATACGTAACTGTTCAAAAGCCTGTTAATCATATGTGGTGATTTCAACTACAATATTCTCGAAAACTCAAAGAGCAAAACATGAGTTACTCAAACTTTTTTCCTCATTAAAGTTGAATTTCACTAACACTGAACTCACAACAGTTTGTCCAAGCTCTGCAACTGCTATTGACAACATTGTTACCAATTTTGATTTGAAGTTCGTAAAAACTGAAGTGATCACGTCTCATATCTCTGACCACTTCCAATTACCTACTTTCCATATTTAATATTCATTCACCTCATTATTGTGTGACTCAAAAGTTTTTTGAGATACTTTACTGATGAGAATATGTCTACATTCCGTGAGATGCTAAATTCCCATGATTGGTCTAATGTTTACTCCTTTGATGACATCTTTAATTATTTCTACACCACTTACCAAAATTACTTCTATTTCTGCTTTCCGATTGTGCCTGAAAAAATTAAAAACTCTTTGGCAAATTGCAAAAAGCCTTGGATCTCAGAAGAAATCCATAGTTTATCTAGANNNNCAAATTGCAAAAAGCCTTGGATCTCAGAAGAAATCCATAGTTTATCTAGATTTATGAAAGATATGGCTCCCTACTTCCGAAACAAAATGGACCCTGCTGATAAGCTTGAATATTCATTGATTAAGAAGAACTATAAGACTCACTTTACAAAATGCAAAAGGAACTTATAATAATAATAGAATTTGTAATGCTGACAACAAAACCAAAGCAATTTGGAAAATTGTCAAAGAATCAAAACATCCCAAGAGTTTGAATTCAG
>LYUA01000454.1:119076-130798 GCA_002093875.1 Calopteryx splendens | reverse complement strand
AAAAGTTAATAGAATGTAACCTGAGGTTTGTAAAAATACAGTAAAGCATAAAATTATGAATAATTTAATTTTTATTGACATTGATAACTTTCGGAAAACGACTCGCTCAGAGCAACGCTGGCATTTCAATGAAAATCGTCGTGGGCTATGTTGGCACTTAAAGGGTTAAATTAGATGGATTTTAATGCACGAGCAAGAGTTAAGAATGAAGGACTGACACCAAATATTAGCATCATTTCCAGCAAAAGACCAGAAGGGGGTCTCCTGTGAGTAATCAAACGTAAACAATGTAGTTGATGAATAATTTGTGGCAGCAAGTTAATAATGACACTATTGTAAAGGCATTTTAGAAGAATATGGCATTAGCGATACACTAGATGGAAATGAAGATGACATTGTTATGAAGAAAGTGATGCTTTGAGTGAAAACAACCGTGAGGATGATTTTTGTAACAGTGGTGAAGATTTTATAGGTTACAAAAATGAATTACTACTTATATTATGGTTGCTGATTTTGTTATGTAAAAATCCTGATTTCTCCAATAAACTACTAAAATTATAATACATTCATTATTACTTTTTCTAAAATTTCTAACAAAAACCGTGGTGCCTCTCAGAATGCCATGAAATATGGTAATTTCTTCACAAAGAAGCAGTGCATTTGGAGAAACAACAATTATGAACATATGTTCAGCGCACTCAATAAGACTAGGATGGACATTGAGAGATTGACCCATTTACAAATTAAATAATGGAAATGCAACCTGTCGTCATTTACAGCTCAAGGCTAATTTGATAAAACCATTTAAATTGAAAGGTAGGGTAATTATTCATTCCAGAAAACTTTTGCCAATGTTTACTGCATTTACTTGGCACATGAAAGTGACCAAATAGCACTGACTGATGGCTAAATATTACCCACAAAACACCATTTTCAAAATGGTGTTTTGTGGGAATTGGAATTTCATAGCCCACATGAGAAATGAACTGCATGCATGGCCTACAAGATCTTGGATGTTGAAATACCATGTAAGAAATTATAGCTGTGAAATTGCTATAGCATTCATCAAACTTAAACTTCAATATATTTAATAATTATTGAACATTCACAGTAAGAATCTAAGGAAAAACCAACAATATTAGCTCCATTCTCACTTCTCTATTTTCAGAGCACCATGAACTAGAATATTACAAAGAAGCTATAACATTCCATTATAATCACTTTAACCCCTTCGCTGTGTGCGATGATAATGTCTCGTCATCTGTTGTACATAATGCTATGAATATGATGAGCATGTCCTGTCTTGGATTTCGTTCGCGTTTATCACAGCCTAGCATATGGCAATAAAATACCACCGCAGCGGAAGGGTTTATGTTCCTTCAGTTTCATGCAATATTGTCAAAAAACAAGCTTGAAGAAAATATGCTTTTAATCATACTCCATTTTTTTATACGCAGGCTTTACAAAACAGCAGTTGGTTATTTTAAATTTATCACCAATTTTTGTCCAAAACTAATGAACATAACTTGTTCACACAACATCAAAACAAAACAAAGTTTCAGGTTCACTGACGACTGAATGCAAACACTAACTGGCCAAATGTCAAGGTACAATATCGGTAGTTGCTATTTTTTTTAGCTCATTAAGGATACTGGAACGGAGTAAAATTTAATATTGGAACCACTCATTGAACCAATGAAATATTTAACTAGTATTTCAATAAAGCAATGCAGAATTTCTAGAAGTTGAATGTCAAATCAGTAATAATAAAATATATACATATACTTAATTCACGGAAAGTTGTCTAGCCAGACTATGCTTAAAAGACATTATTTTTTCTCAGCATAAGCTGAATCACTTACCAGAAAAGGTTACTTTATGATTTAACAGCATGTCAAAGGGATGATAAAAATAGATAATTACAAAGATAATTATGAAATAAAATTAACTAATCCTGTCAAAACCATAATGGTCAATACAGGGTCCCTATGAGATTGGGGACATCATTAAGAGATTATCCCAGTGATAGATAAACTCACCTTTTCAGCTTTTGCCTCATCCTTCATAGATTTTCTTTTCTCTTCTTTTTTGTCCTTTTTATCTCCAATTATTCCAGTGAGCATATCAATCACATTGTTGATCGCCTTCAGCTTATTTTGGATTTCAAGCTGAAAAATTAAAAGTTAAGTTTAGAGGCATTCATTTGGTAAATAAAAGTTGGGAAAATTTCTTTCTTATGAAAATCTTACATTTAAAAAAACTGAAATTCTGTCGGCTCTTACCATGAAATAACAAAAATATAAAACTTATTTTTGATGAAAAGTGATTATACAACAATTATGGTCAGAAATAAGTGAAAGAATGCTTTAAGTTTCCCAATTGTTAGAGAGCCATTTTATTCTAATTTCATTTTAAACAAAAAACGGATTATTGAAGTCCTTTAAATGTACTGGCTACAGAGACCAACCAACCTATTTCATCACTCAAATATTGAATTCAGATTATTTTATGAGTAGGACAAAAAGTAATTCCAGGAGTTTTGATAGGAATCGGGGATGGCAAAAGTTTCAGATTAAGTAACATCCTCAACAATGGCTCATGAAATAATGCATAGATGTTGGGAAAATACATTTCTTTCAATAATGTAGTTCGTACAATGGATGGACATATACAAACTTATACTGAAACCAGGAATCAGGCATTCATCAGAATACCTACCTGCTTTCATTAGGAACAGTCCCAGACTAAAAAATGTTACCACCCTTGCCACAACTGGGGGCGCTACTTTAAAAAAAACTCACTTAATGGTTGCAAATTTGTAAAACTGCATTTAAAGGTCTGCATTCCAATATGGAGAGGAAGGGGGTGTATTAGAGGGCAAGATTATACAGAAGAAGGGGAGACTACTCCAATGCAGATGAAGGGACAATTAGTAGAGTTCCTTGGTGGGAGGATGGAGCAAGGAAAAAGAAGAGGTGAGGAAGCGAAGCCCACAAGGTTGAGTGAGTCAAGTGTGTATGGGATTTTGAAATCAACCAAAAAGGCTTCTCTCTCTAGTCCTTAAAAATAACCAATTGTCCTTGGGTCCAGGAGACAGTAGAATTATTATTGAGGAGAGGAAGGGAAAAATGCAATGACAACATAAGCAGGATAATGAACGACTATCATGAGCTATGAATACCACTCTTGACTTAAAAGAATTATATTTTATACAGAGAAATTATTAGAAGTAAAATTTCAATTTCATGTCACACCAATTTGTGACAGCTATCATAACTTTTTTACTAGCACTAACTTGTTTAAAGATATTGGAAAAATATTGTCAGGGAAACAGTTAATAGTAAATGGGAGGGTGTTTCTGGCCCGAAGACTATAGAGAAAACCAATTAGATGGGTTATAGAAAATGAAGAGGTCTTTCTTAGAGAGGGAAGCAAATGGATCCCAAAGTGGTCTCCATAAGTGATAATGCTAAACAACTGCAGGTAGACGATCCTCAAAATCCCCCCCGCTGACCCCAAGTGTCATAGGGTTTTGGAATGGAGAAAGCAAGATTATTCACAAGAGGGCATATAATCACCAAGTATATAATATTTTTCCCCTTAGGCACTAATTACAAGCAAATATTGGATGCATTTTCTTTGCAACCTTCTGATTAATTTGACACCAATGCATATGCAGTTTTTTTCTGCAATATTTGTAGTAGGTGACATGGATGCACTTTCCATGCTAAGGTTTTACGAAAACATTTTTTCATCACCCTTATTATAAAATTGATATTAAGTTTTAGTCATGGCTAAAATTTATCGCAATTTGTTTTCAAAATCCATTTTTTCAAAATGTTTTTAATATTATTCTGCATTTAATGAATGAAAGGATTTTTATAAATTTACTTTTGCTGCCCACTTTATACATTTTACAAAGAAAAAAGTAAAACAATATATTTCCATTAAATTTATCAAAACATATGTTCAAAAATTATTTAAATAAAACCATATAAACTATTTTTTTTAAACCATAATAAGTTAGCAGTGAATTAACAACGGCAGGATATTATTGGTGGCAAAGCTGAAGCCTGGGGTTCATATGTTAAAAGGGCAAGTAAAAATTCCACCAGTAAGACAAAACACATAAAATTGAAAATTAAGTCAAAACGAAACATTTTGTTTCCATGTCAATTTCTTGTCAATTGTGAAAGAGCTTTCAGCAGTGATATAAAACATCAATAGGTCTTCAAATGATACTATCTATACATTTATATCGAAACAATTAAAATTATTAAAGTGAGGTCATAATTATGTCGTGAAAATATGCTCCTGAAAATATTAAATGTTTAGTTTAGTTGGCAAACAGCTGTAAAGGCTAGAGATTACAGCATGACTCATTTCTCAGTTAGAAGGATTCTTCAGTATCTTGAAGAAACTGCATCCACAACAGGAGTTTAGAAAACTTCACTTTATACTAGTATTTTCACAGCTACTCCAATAATGTAAATACATATGATACAGCAGCAAGTGGTTTTGTATTTTCTATGGAAAATACTAAATTAACATTTCTTTAAAACTTGATATAGGCTAGAATTTCAATGAAAAACTTTTTATTTATTAATCAACATTCAGTTTTGTATCGATGATAGGGTTCTAATAACTCAAAGACGACAAAAATAAGCGACACACTTCAAGATCAATGATTAAAATTCATTCCAATCATACAAAATATTGCACTCAAATTGCAAATTTGAAAAATTTAAATAACCTGAAGTTTTCCATTCTCCTTTAATATCCTGTCATTGTCACAAGATTTCTCCGCCAGCAACTCCTCCTTCTGTTCACGCAATAGCTCCAACTCCCGCATCAAAACACCGGATTTCTTATAATACTCTTCACGCTGCTTTATGAGAGTTAGTTTTTGTTCTTTCTGCTCCTTTTTTATGGCTGTGAATAAAAAAAACAATGATCAAGGTAAAAGCAACTCCTAATACAATTTAACACACTGAACAGGAAAATGTCCTTTAAATCATACTGACCTGAAAGAATGAATATTACTCACAAGCTTCATAGAAGTAATATTCTTAGCTAAGGAATTTAAGAGCATTGGAATTCCCATTCATTTTAAATATATTATTATGGAAACCTATAGCTACATAAAGCTGGGGTAAATATCAACACTGAAATGATATTTTAATTTGAATAAAAATCACAAATTTTAACAAAATAATCCAAATAAATATTTAGGAAATGGATAATATATCCCACCTTCCTTCCGAGCCTCTTCGCTTTTCTTCAAATCAGCCTTTGACTCGGTCTCAGTTTCATGGGAACCTGGATAGAGAAGTGAACTGATTAAAATATGTAAGCCTATTGAGACATGCATAGATTATTTTTGGAAATTAAAAAAAATTGCAAAATGTACTTGAAAATGGTATATTACTGAAGGTGATACCACATAGCATGCAAAGAGATTTTCAGTGACTAATGGTTGCCATTAAAAAAAAAACAAAACCAATCTCAATATGATGTTATTGCAAGGAAACACCCAAGTGTAAATCAACTTTTAGGCACTAGGACAACAATAAGGTCACCATATTAAAAACCTAATTCCAAATAAGATGTTTTGATGCTAAGCTAAAAAAAACCACTGCACAAGGAAAATATAATGAATAAGAACTAGGACATATATGATGGTGCTGAAACTCATACAATGAAATTGAACTGTAATCTAACAATATTTGAGAAATAAGTGTGAAAGAAATTTCAAATAAATAAGGTAGTTCTCAGTTTGATTAATACATAGGTACCCATTTACCTTTCAGCACAAAATTGGCACAAGGAAAGAAGATGAATAGTAAAACCCATAATACGTTTGCAGAGAGCCTTAAATACCATATAATTACATGTA
Source organism: Calopteryx splendens (assembly GCA_002093875.1). NCBI lineage: Eukaryota > Metazoa > Arthropoda > Insecta > Odonata > Calopterygidae > Calopteryx > Calopteryx splendens. The sequence continues at coordinate 124,902 of LYUA01000454.1, read as the reverse complement.
TGACGTGCACCTTTTTCCCCCTTTTATCAGCATCAAAAAATGGGGTGAGCATCATGGACAATGATGCGTGGCTTACACAAGGGTTTCCATTTGCAATGGTATTCATGTATAGCCAAAGACACATGGCACCTAAAACCTTCCCTAATACTTACAAGTAGTAGTTACAGTTACAAGTTTGTGTCGTTTTAATAAAAATGAAGAATTATAGAAAAATATTAGTACAGAGTGAGGATCCATCAAGATTCGGACCGAAGTTGATTACATAGAAACAAAAAAATTCGAATCAGCAAGTTCTTGGCCAAAATTACTTTGTTGCCTTTCCGTTGCCTGATTAAATTTCGAGATGCATATTCTATTTCACGTAGATAGTTATCCTTCAGTTCTTCCATGTGAATGGTGCGTAAGGCAGTTGTTTTTGTTTGTTACCACCAATTCAAACAGCAAAGTCATTGTTTGCGAGGAACTAAAGATTATAAGAGAAGCGGAGGAGATCGGCAATTGTGCAGCTGGACGAAATATGACGCACCGGAATCTTGTGTACGGGACTGGAAGAAGAAAAAAGATCTTCTTTCTAGTAACAGTGAGAAAGGGGCATCCAGAGGAAAATCTGCAAAATGTCCTGGCATTGAGGAACAACTTTCAGCGTACATTAGCGACAAGACACCAATTTAAATTTGCATTGTCGACAGAAATGTGCCCGATGAAAGCCCTGCAGATAGCGACAGCGTTTGATGTAACCCTCAATGAATTTAAGGCCAGTTGGGATTGGATGATGAGATTTTTAAAAATAGGAACAGGCTTTCAATAAGAAGGAAAAAAACTATATCGCAGCGTTCGCCTGTAGCATACGATGAAAAGCTGGTGAGATTTCAGAGGCACGACATCAAGCTTAGAAATATGTATTCTGATTTGTTAGGATAGATTGGGAATGCAGATCAGACTCCTGTTTACTTTGAAGATGACACTAGAGTGAATGATACTGGAGAAAAAACAGTTCAAGTGCACACAGCTGGTGAAGAGAAACAACGTTGTACCGTCATGCTAGCAGTATTGGCGGATGGAAAGAAGCTTCCGCCATACATAATTTGTAAACTACTCTACCAAAAAGTGAAAAGTTCCCAGCAGAAATAGTGGTCAGGTTGCAAGAAAAGGGTTGGATGAATAATGATCTTGTGCAGGACTGGATTAAATGTGTGTGGGAATGTCATCCAGAGGCCCTTCAACTCCCAAAAAATGCTATTGCTGGACAGTTTTCGCGGCATTCTTACGGGTGACGTGAAGAAACGCTTAGAAGAGGGAAAGGCTGTCCAAGTTCAGAATGGATGACAAGTGCCATTCAATTTTATGCACATTACTTGCCTTTTTCACTTTGTATGAATTTTTAATTGATATTAATATCATACTTCACAGGTACATTTTCAAGATGATCATTAATAATTTTGCTTTCCTGTTAATGGCGGCCATAATTATGACAAAGAACATTGAAGCTAAATCATTAATTTTTTTTATCTATTGTTCAGCTGGTTTTCCATGAAAAAAGAGTAGAATACTATTCCATTGTATTCAGAATATGCTGTAATTTTTCCCATAAAGAATACATAGTATTTTTGCCAATTTTTTCAAATTTTATTTTTTTCCCAAAATTCACTACCCAAAAACGAGGTACGATATCTTGCATGGAGGCGCGTGGTACACGAGAATATACGATATTATAGCAAATCATCTTGTGTGGTCATGGTCCTAAATATGTCATGATAAGACATCATTTGAGGGAGTAAGAGCTACATGCCACCATATCTGTTAACCACAAGACAATTAAATTTTCCTAAGCATTAGATTTACTTAAAATTCTAAATGATAAAAGTGACAGCTAAATACAGAATATCAATCTTAAATAAATATGAATACACACTACCTTCTGGCTGTTGCTTACCATTTTGAACTTCTTGGTTCGATAACAAGGTAATTGTAATAATATCTATAAAAACACTGCCACTGATTCATATGTGCACTTCAATTTTTTATGGCCAAATTTTAAAATTATGTTAAACCAATGGGTGCAACAACAGCCAAAACACGTTATATTGACTTATCAGAAGACAAATGCCAGGTAGGTACGTGTATGCCAGCCCGGTACAATCTGATTTAATTTATGGTATGTTTATGTCAAACAATAAACATAACCAATGCGTTAAAAATAATTTGAAGTTTTTTTCTGATAACATTATATAAATAAAATGACCATTGATATCACAAAGAAAAAAGAAAATTTTTATGAAGGTAAGGAAAAGGATAAAGAGGCCATTTGACAGTGACATTAAGTAACCATTTTATACATTAATAATTCTAATTTACTATTTCTTTACTAGATGCACTTCCTTTCTATGTAGTAATTTAACTGAATTAAAGTTGAGATTTGTTAATTAGAAATGTGATCAATTGTTTTTTCATCCCCATCCCCATCTGTTGAAGGAAAGAATATTATGCTATCCCAACTTCTGATGATGTCCAAGAAGCTTAAACTGTATGTAAACTAAAACCACTTTAGTTCCAACCTCCATAAAAGAAAAAATACACCATAGAATGAAAAACATTACTATCAATTTTCCTCCCCTACATTACATGCATACTCACTCTCTTCTGAGCTATCTCCTCGCTCAACAAAAATGCCAGTTGATTTAAGTGATTTCTCCTCTTAGAGACAATTTTAAACCTCTTTTTTTATGAAAATTAAGAAGGAAGGTTCTCCATCTCTTTGAAATGATTTTTGATGTTTTGAAAATCCAGATTTTTATGCAATCACAACTATACATAGATCAACTACTGAAATGGCCAAATACATTGATAACCAATAATACTACTAAAATGTATCACCAAAATCTAATGAAACAGCCTTATTGAAATAATCCCAAAACTTAGTCAGAGAGATAGAGTCATAATAGATTAAAAGATAAGAAGTTCATTCAAAAATAAGTAAAGGGCATAGGTTAAATCTCTTCAGTTATTTGGACAGCTAAATGATCTTCCAATTGACCATCTCTCACCACATTGACTCTCCTCTTCAAGCCCACGCACTTCCCACAGCAAATAATATATTCCCAGAAGAAGTAAGCCATTGTTGGTTTGATTTTTCCATCAGTTTTTCATATTTTGTCTTTCTTTACAATTGGTGCCTCTGATTAGCCTCCATGCATCAAATTGAAAGAAAATATGGAGCTCCTTAGTTCACAAAAAATCTACCACTTAGCAAAGCATTTTCAGAGTAAATGCCAATTTGAATACACTGCTTCAATGAACCAAATCTTCACGGTCCCATGAATTGTAAAAGAGAGGAGCCGTCTGAGGCCAACAGGAAGAATGAGCTATTGTTATTGAATACATGTTTAACCAATTTCCATGGAAAAAATGATACTCCTACCTTAATGTCATGGTCAGTTTATTTCTATTGAATCATTATCAGCATTAAAGATGCCTATATGCTTAAAATATGAGGAACATATAATGAATGCTATGAGATGATTTAGCTTATTTAAAAAATCCAGAGAAAAACTACATTGCATTATTAGGTAATGGAAACCCCCTAAGCCAACTGAGTAAATGATTCCTTTTATTCAGTAAGTTTCTCCTGCATGAAAATTTCTCTTTTCCAAATATTTTAGAATGGCAATTTTAATTAATTTCATCATTTAGCTTTCCCATAATAATATATTTTGGAATCATTACTACATTTTTGGTCTATTTTCTTCAACCTGTTATAATTTCTGGGAATAATACAAACTAATTTAGGAGACTGTTTCAGGCGGGAGTTGTTCTAGGTGGAATTCCTTCATGAAAGAAGGCAAAAAACAGCAATTTCACAGTAAATTTGATTGGAAATTAGTTTCAAAGATAGGCACAATCATCAGGTGATAATATACGCTTGTAAAGATTCATAGATGCCCTAAAATCATAATACAAAATCTCTTGGTAGGTATAAGTATTTTCCTACATTCACCACATCCTATTATTGCTAGATTCTCAAATTGTATGCAACAAAAACATTTCCATATACATACCGCTTCCTGAATAATATTGAAGAACTGTACTAGGTGAGAGGAACTCTCTGATTAACAAACGTCAAAATAATGAAGAACATGTTACACTTTAAAATATCATACTGAACAATAATAAAATAACCCTATTAAACTTCGAGCATTTAATGCTTAAGGTTTTTTTTAAATATTCATGCACATTCAAATTATTGAACTACATTATATGTAAATCACTTCCATTGGCATCAATTCACTATCAACGAGCAATTTAGTCAGGTATTACTATATTAATTTAGGAATTACTGAATGCAGTATATAATGGTATGGAGTAGATAAAATAAAAAAAGGCACATATATATATATATATATGCCTGCCACACTGACATTTGTTCAAAATCAATTTCTACATTGGATATGCTATGTACCTCAACTCCCCATTCTATAAAACATGCTGACCAACTAAGAATTTGCTTACTTGCATGGTTACTCTAAATTTATTGTATGCTAGATGGGTCAAGTTCCTCATTGACATTAAGTTAAAATAGAAGTTCCATTAAACGATATAGCACCTGGATTTTTTTCTTTTTATCATTCTTGTACTTATGTCCAGTGGTAAGAAGCAGCAATTTATTAACCATACAAAAATATTCCACACACCCAAAAGAGCAATTGGAAAAAGAAGTTAACAACATATGACTAATGCAGCTGGATTTTCAATGGTAGAGAGGATTATGAAAAAGTACATACAGTTAAACCTTACAAGTTAACAGGAGATTTTAAGTACAAGATCATTAAAACAGCTTGAAACCTAAAACAACTGCAATACTATAGAGGATGTACCTGATTTCCTTTGGTTTGTCCATTCCACTAGACATCTAATGCTACATTTTATCATTATTATTACGGTCTTAATAGTGATTTCCAGGTCATCATTGTTAAGTTTTAAATAGCTTAATGTTAAAAAGTATCACTGAGTGGATAGTAATTTTCACATTGATATTGTTGCTGTAACTAATTAAACCTTAACATTTCATTGTCTAGTCCGTCACCATCTCAGATGCACACATTTTGTTGTGGCTCGTGGCCATTTGCTAGTGAATAATTTGTGAGTGGGTTGGTTATCTTCTTAATTTATTATTTGATTTATTTGCATTTTTTGTTCTAATTCTTCACTGCAGCCATTTGTCTGCATCTTTATTTCATTTCTGATTCAGTTCTTATTTTGTTTTTATTGTTGTGTGTATTGTATTGCTATGTGTTATGTTGTTTTGTGTTTATTGTATAAAAAAGTGAATAGCAGGACTACTAATTACTTACTCCTGGCTTCCCCATTGAGAACCAATGGGCATTTTTGCTACGATAACATATAAAGATTTGGTGGGTTTTTTTTCCATTTTCGGAAGATAAGTGATTAGGAAAGCTCCGTATTAGTGTAAACCAAGATTTTTGAAAATGGCCATATTTGGTCTACTTTTGCAAAATGCCTGAAATGATTTTTTTTTAATCACCAAAGAAAACATATTCACTAATTTTCATCAAAATCTAAGAAATGAATGGACAACTTTAGTCTAAAAAGGGACCCAAATTTATCATACTTAATTATGTAACTCATTAATATTTTCAAAGTGGGTGGGCATGAACTTGAACAGATGGATCATTTTGGCTATTTAGGCAGCTTTTTGGATGAAGGTGGACTATGTGGTAAGGATATTAGAAGAAGAATTGCATTAGGTAGGTAAGGAAGTTTTTATGAGGAGAGAATTGATGACAAGGACCTTAGGCAAGGATGTAAAGA
>LYUA01000454.1:96329-110435 GCA_002093875.1 Calopteryx splendens | reverse complement strand
TGCCTCCCTTCATTCCATCCAACATGCCTAATCTTTTCCTCCCTCTCCTTCACTTTTCCAACATTCTACCCTCTATCACACTCTTCAGCAATCCATCACCACTTTTCCTTCCTTCTAAAAATTTCTGCCAATAGTCACCTCCCATTCACATAACTTTTCGTTCGTTTTCCTTTCCATGCACTTCACCTTCTCCATCCTCAACAACATCCCAAAGGCCTCCAACTGATGCTTTCATCATGCCTGAATGACTGTTTCCAAGCCATACAAAACTACATTCCATATCAACATCTTCACCAGTCTCTTTTTTACATCCTTGCCTAAGGTCCCTGTCATCAATTCTCTCCTCGTAAAAGCTCCCTTACCTTATGTGAGTCTTCTTCTAATACTCCTACCACATTGCCCACCTTCGTCCAAAACGCTGCCTAAATAACTAAAATGGTCTACCTTCTCCAGCTAATTCCCTCCCACTTTAATGTTTCTCTTTGTTTTCCCATTTCTCAAGAGCCTCATTACCTTTCTTTTCTTCTCATTTATTTTAATTCCATACCTACCACACTGGCTCTCTAGTGAACTCATCAATGACTACAACCCCTTGGCTGATTGGCTAGTAAAGCTTGAATAAGGCTTTCATCAAAGGAAATATTTTGTTCCAGCAAATGTTTTTTTAAAGAAGTAAAAAGCATCAACAGCAATGGCTTGATTATCCCTGGATGATCATTGTTGTCTGCATCTTCATCATTGACAAAGTGCAGGTAATGGAATAAATGAAATCTTTGTAGACAAAATTGAATCAAAAAACAGGCATCTAAGTCTCTGGCTCAATATAGCTTTACTTTAGGCTTGCTAATTATATTCATTGGAAAAATCAAATCAATAAAAAATCTTGCCTCCTTTTCACACAAATCATGACAATTTAAATCTTGCATTTAATCTATACCCAAGTTTGGAGCATCCTTCAGGGACTTATTTATTTGCATATCTATTTCACTTGACAACTATATGGTACAAAAAAAATATCAGTAAAGAAAGTTCAAAGCATTGGCAGAGAAGAAATATTTGAATTAAGTGACATAAACACCAGAAAATAAAGGTTTCCCACACATCTCATTTACTAAGTTACCACACCATTTTGTCCACTGGAAATGGTGCTCGAGCGTATCCAAGGAATTATTCTGGAGGTAGATGCGTATACTCTATGAGTCAGACAGTAATTTAAAAGATTAATAGCCATCACTGCTGCTACTACCAAGTTCAAATTCACTCTCTGAAAGACTGATATCACTTACTGATCCATCTTCCCTTTCCAAGAAAGCACAAATGTAATCTGAACATAGTTTCTTTGTTTTTCTATGGGTTGCCATTCTGGTTAATACTGCACAATGTGCAATACTTTAGCAGTGGTAAGATCATCAATAATGAATACCCAAAACTCCACAAGGGGTACTATTAAGCTGATTGGAAAGGTGTGCCATCATATGAACTACTTCCAAACTAGTTTAATTGACCCACAGATGTTTCTTGTGTGAATGTATTGAACACTAAACAGACAACAGAAATCTTCCTTGACAAAATAGTATGGGCAGTAGAGCAAGCAGGGTTTCAAAGTTTAGTGTTGGGAACAGAGTTTAATATGGGTAGTCAGAGGATCTGAATGAAAATAAAAAATATGGACAGGAAAAAAGATCTTTGTAATATTACGCACACACATTTACTACGAAGTCCTTTTCATTTTTTTCACAATGGAATTATTCCACGAAGTTAGGCTGGAAGACTATGTAACACTTTGGCCCGGTTTTGTGTTCAATGCTGAGGTTTATTTTTGAGTGAAACACTACTTTGGATCACTTAAATGCTAACTTACGTTGCCTAATTTCATGTTAGAGCTGCAATTATTAATTAATCACATTAAAAAAAACTGCGTACATCAAATTATAGCCTTGATGCAACCAACACTTTAATATGTATATGTACTCCCCTTCTCTCTTTATACAGTGGAAATTATACTCCCTTAACTAATTGACCAAGTGGCAAATCACAATGCTCCTTGCAACCCATCCATACCTATTTCCTGAAGTACTGAAGAGCAACCTTAATGATAATATTACTCAAGGGCTCCTCTTTGAATAAATCTATTCAGGAATTTATTTGCATCAAAATTGATCGTTAATTACAATTGTTTCTATCATGAACTGATAATTAAATATTATAAAGATAAAGGTTCTTTCCAAAACAAAATTATTAAATTGGTCTACCTAAGAACACCTACTGAACTTTTTTTAAATCCAATTATTATTTAATCCAACCCATTATTTAATGGAATAACACAAAATTATGAAGAAAATAAAAAATAATGATTAAATAAGGGCCATGAAGACAAGAAAGAAATCACATTGGGAGAAACAATAAAAAAAGTGGTAACTGAGCATCCTTTGATGCCCAGAACCTTTTCACTTCCATTACCATACAGTAGGCATTAACATACATTAAAGTAAACCACCAGATAACCACAGAGTTGTGCTCTTAACTTTCAGTCAATCAAAATTATCATTTGTTCAATGGTGTCTATCACAAGCAAATAGAAGGGTCAGCTACAAGCTTACCACTCCCCCACTTCTGGCCAAAAGTTTCATGGATAAATTACCAGATAAGACCTTCAATCACAAAAAGATTGGAAAACAATATTTTATACTGGTATAGATACATCTATGCTATCTTATGCTGCTGGACTGGGAGCAATAGGGAGTAAGAAAAATTCTTTTTATACATTTAAACTCAGTACACAATTTCACACACTTCACTTTGGAATCGGGAGTTGATGGTAAAATTCTTTTGCAATCCACTCTTTCTTTCAAACTTCATTGACCTCACCACTGACATTCACAATCAAAAACATGTGCTTGCAATCTACAGGAAATCAATATACACAGACCAAGTGTATCCTTCAGATTCATGCCACCCAATAGCCAACAAATTAGCAAATTTCCACTTGATGTGCAGATTGATCAATACCCTGAAGACCAAATCCAATTTTGACAGTGAACTGAAAACAGTTTAAAGTATTGGCCTAAACAGTTGCTATAGTGAGGACCTAATCAACACTTTATTTTGGAAGAAAAGAAAAATGCTTGAATACCAGCTGGAGCGCATCCCTCCTACCAGACCCCAACACAGGGAAGTGGTGTAAACTCCTAATAAAATGTCACACAGGATAACTAACACACTTCCCTAAGACAAATTCTGTACCTCTGTCTACACCCCCTTAAACATGTTAAAATGCAAAATATAGGCTCAAAGTTAGACATGCTGGAAAAATTGGGAATTGTCCAACAGAAGGATTTCCTTTCCTAAATGACATGCAGTTTACTTATAGCTCCCCCTATTTTCCATAACCTTAACTTTATGATCCCCAAATCTTGAAACACACAACCAACTTCCCCCTACTACCGGTGATGAAAATTCATTGCCAATGTACCCCCGCTGTGTGGTCCTACCCAGTAATGAGCTAGGTTCAGGAAACATTCCCCCCACCCTAACATATCCTTAATCCCATGCATCCCTCCCTCTCCATACCCAGACCTCATTCCTGTTGATGAATGGAGTTCAGCAGTGTATATGCTGGAACAACACAGCATTCCCTGGGGTGAATGCCATGCTACCAGACACCATTGTATTTTTGAGCCTCATCTTAAGTTGGGACTTTGCAATCAGTTTGTCAAACCTCTGCCTACCCTACCCAAACCCTCGCCTCACCTCCCAATACACCCTCCCCTCAATCTTTCTTCCCATATAAAAGTGTACATATGATGGAACTTGTACTCATTTGACACCTGAAGGTGATACTGTAGGCACATGGTCGTAAATAAATCCTTCAACTACTTGAAAATTGAATTACTCTGGTCACTAATTTGATTGCATCCTTTTTCAGGTCTGGACAACGTGGTGGATGCAAAGGTTACAGGTCATTCAGAGGCATCAACAATATGACTCAGCACGGACCCTACCCCACATGAGCTGCTGTCACAAGTCACAGCAATGGAAAGTTTTGGGTTAAACAGCCGAAGGAATGACTTTTCAGATTAAGTGTTTGCTTCTCTTAAAAACATCAAGGCACCCATGGGTCCAATCTGTGGATTTCCCTTTACTTGTTAATCAGTATAAGGGCTCTAAGACATTGACAGAAATGTTATCTTGTGATAGAAAAAATATGCTATTCAATCTTGTAAATTAATAACCATAAAGAGGCCTTCAACTTGCCATTAGTTGGGTTTGGGTCCTTTCAGTTTGCCCCTACCTTATTACGGCAAAGGTGTAGCCCCAATTAGCCATCAGCAAAGGGAGGAACGAGTGCATAATTTCGCAGTGACTTCTTGTAATTTGTACTGAAATATCATTGCCATGGTACTGTAGTGCAAAGCATTTACTGTGTTCAGTTTGGTTAGGGGTACCTCTACCACTGTCTTTCACAACGTAGGTGTCAACTCAATAGGTCTGGTCCAAAGTTTTCTCCCTTTAGTCATCATGACAAATGGAACGAGCCTAATTCATCAAGAATTTGGACAAAGCTTGAATCAAGCTGTTTTATCATTAAAAAAGTGACTAGGGATGTTGGTGTTTGATGGACAGGAAAACATTAATGACTATAATTAGTAGGGAGGAGAAATTTAATGTTATATAGATCATATTTTGGGTTGCTAATTATTTGTATGGTCTTGTTATCCTAAATGTTGTAAAAAATAACATGGCAATTACCTTGCAAGTAAAATGTAATGTGTAGGCATTTTGAATAAAACACAGATTTTCAAACCCAAAATGTCAAGATCGACGTCAATATTTAACTGAAATTTGGGTGAGTTAACAATTCTCAACTGTTATTTTCTATTCGTAAATTTATTTTAATAGTTACATGCTTGATTTGCGGCATTTCGGGGGAAAATTCGGAAAAGAAATCGGAAAAAACGCATGTAACGGTTTACTGCAATATTACCGTAACTTCTACCTTGAAAGGAAATACATCATCCATGACCATTTAAGTGCATCATCTCCCCCACCCCATGAAACCACTCCAAGTTAGTGCATATATGAACAGATAACCTTCATAACAACTCATGTTGCAAAAGTCACATGAAAACACATTTATCAGCACCAGAGAAATTTAAAACTATAGAAACTTACAAATTAGAACCAATCATTTCAGAATATTTTTCTTTAGGTTCTAAACAAGATGCTGAATCTTGTTAGTGTCTAGGAGAAACATTTCATACTGAGAAACAAAACCCTACCCAAAACGTTGTGCTGCTTATTGAAACTAAATAAATTGTTAGGTAATACTGCCTTGGCTTATAAAATAATAACTCTAAAATTTAAAAGTGAGCTAACCCATTCATTAGCTTGAAATTTAGAAATGATTCAGAAATTATAGTGTGTAAACTTAGGAAAATGTTTATTTAAATGCTAACAAATGGTAATGTAGAAATAAAAATCGTGCTAATTTTAGAACATAGTGGGAATATATTTCATAAATAAAGTATAAATATTTAAGACAGCGGGCATATTAGACTCGTCAAACACTTGTTCCACGCCCCTTAGCTATGCACTTGTCATTTTAAGGAGTTATTTTTTCGTTGACGGCGTTTCAAAGATCATAGAAGTCACATTTTTTTAAAATATATAGTTTTCATTTGCAATAAAATCATTAAAATGATAAAACATATATTAACGCGCTACGAGGATCCAATTCTACTTGTAGGAGATTTTACAAAATACTTAAATTGTGAGTATTAAGTTGCTTATGGCATTATTTCTTTCCAAGTAAAAATTATATAGAACCAATTCACAATTTTCGCTAGGCAAGACTCTTAAGGGAAATATAATCATTTAATATTTTTATAACAACGCCACGTCATTACATGCCACGATGATATTAACCTTTAATGTCAAAAAATTTCTAGGGATATCTACTGAATCTTTCTCTTTAATTCAGTGGATTGCATAACTATGATTTAGCTGCTCAGAGAATTACTCACCTCCATTTGTTTCTTAAGATCCCCCACGTGGAGTCAACTCTTCCTGTAATAACTATCGAATATCTATAGGAAATCCTTTTCAGAATCGTGCAAGTAAATACCTTTCGGTAGGTGGGAAAACAAACACTGTTTACAAAAACATTTTGTCACAAGATCCCACCTCTACACCAGCTATTTGCCAAACGATGCTTATGGAGGCGAAACAATCAAATTTCAGCTTCTTGATATTATAAACGCACAAAATCCCTTAATTCACATATATTGCTCACTACACATTAACCATAAAATACATCATGGACGACATTTTTTTGTTAGCGCAGCGGTGTCGGCGGTGTGTTTGCCGCTTAGTCAAATTCACCACAGCTTTATTTGAAGTAGGTTTAGTCCCTGGGATACAAATATTCAGTAAAAAAAGGAACAGTAAAAATTTTTTAAAATATTAATAAAGAGGATATGAAGTACTATTAATAATCATAAACGTTGATTTGAAATTGTTGCCTACCAATAGCCGGAATAGCCAACGTCGCCAATAATAATTTTGTAACCCTTCCAATTTCTAGTATTAGGGATAATCAAGAGTAGTTAGTGTAATAATTTATTTTCAAAATACTAAAGTCATGGAATCAATTACTATTCAAACAATGACGTAGTGAGAGATGTGAAAAATAGGAATAACTAAGCTATATAAGAAGATACAGTGACTCAGAATTAAATGAAATTAGGCCCGGCGGGCCTGGCCAATACTTGAAAAATGTGAAAAGAAGTGTTCATATTAAAATAGTAAATTCTACTATGTGTGATTTCTTGTAGTTACTACACCAGCGAGAGAAGTTCAGAACATTAAATGCCATTATTTAATATAAAATGTAAAGCAATTGCCTTCTCCTAGAGAATAGTTGTGGTAGGTTTAAGCAGTTCATTAAACCATCATAGACACTGCTTTCTCTTTTCAATTTGAATAATAATCATTCTGAGACATTTATTTTGAATCTTCAAGTGAAGCTCATATTTGGAGAGGTATATAGTAGTATAATAGAAGCTTCTTCCATGGTAGTATAGTAGAAGTATCAGATTGGAGTATGACATTTATTGAGGAGTAGGTACATATTCCAGAATTTCAATCACTAGGGATATGTACAGAACACAATGAATAACTTTGAATTCCTATGTGACACAACAGATATTACGTAGTATCTTTAGTACAATTTTCAATAGTAGATGATATTTTTAACCCATCATCATATAATATGCAATGTATAAGACTTAAAGATGTCCAATATATTTAAGTAATAAATAATAAAAGCTAGAGGCTGCAAGTGTGACCACCTTATGAATAAAAGAGATGAGATGTGGAATCAAGCAACTTTTTACAACCATTAATTTTCTATTGGTTTAATAACTCTTAATCCATTCCCTATATACCATAAGCTTTAATTTTAATAACAATAAGCGATAGTTTTTCTCAAAAGCTTTAGAAAAATCAAACTACATCTACTTGATTTTGGCATGCATAGAACTGCCTCATGTTAGTATTGCTAGCATTGGCAGACGATAACCATACATTTTTACTCTCGAAAGTATACCCAATCATCAATGATGACTGAAAAAATAACCAAACCAGTCTCAAACCAAAAGATCTTTTGAATAGGTAAGGGTTAACCTCACATTTCACCATATCTCTAAGATACCCTATGAAGGAAAATAGTACAGTAATAATTAATGCATGCATACATTTCAGATAAAATTATATAAACTAGAAAAGTAAATACAGTATGTATTATTAAGTAAATACAGTATTTAAATCCCACCATGGTCTACAGACCATGGTGGGATTTAAATGTTGAGTTATTAGCTGAAAAATATTGATTGCCAGGGTACTCGAAAGCTGTGGGGAGCTTACATGAGCATAATGGTTATTTTCTGTTAATCTGCAATAGATGCATAGTAACTTAAGCAAATCCAGTATATTTATGTAATTCTACCCAAAATAAATATAGTAGATTGTTCATTGGGCCTACCAAACCTAACTGAACACATTGGTTGCTTGGTAGCTCTACTGAACCTGGCTCAGTGCAGCAGTAGTTTTCTAGTTGTACAGCACCCTGTAGGATGTTGCAAAAAGCAGTTTGACTTCCAAACCTGGTAGGAAAATTTTCCATGAGGGTTGTTTTTCATTTCCTGGCATCCTCTCAGAATAAATTGTGCTTTTGATACAAAAGGAAATCTCTAAGCTAAAAACAGGTGTAAATCTTTAAGAGCCATTTAGGGAAGAAAAAAGTCAGATAAATATTAACAATATTTAATATAAAAATAAAATATTTACAAATCATATGTACATCTATAAAAAGCATTATAATCTTCAGTTAACTTTCATTATCATTTTCTTCATCTTCATCAACGTCAGGGGATATCTCCTCCTGTTTCTTTTTCCAAGCTTTTGCCATGGCCAGCAGTTTAAGATTGGGCTTAACAGCTTCATCTTCAGGAAATATGTAGTCAAAGAACTCTTCCCATCCCACTTCACTCTGCAAAAATTCAAGAAAATTAGTTGACAAAAGCAGAATAAATATCGAATATACACTAAGACCCCGACTTACATGGTTAATTCATTCCAAAAATTTCCATGTAAGTCGAAAATCGTGTGTTAAAATTCCTCGAATGTCATTCACCGGGTCAAGTACCATACATTCACATGTTCATTTATACGCGTTCATATATATACGGTATATACTACGTGAAGAATGCCTCAATTGATCAGATATTCAACTAACTGAATATGCTTGCCTTGCCCAGCGTTTTTGTTTTCCTACGTATTTCAATACGTGGCGTCATATTTTTCCAACCACGTATCTGCGGAAACGTGTAAGTCAGGGACTTACTGTACTCCCATATAGTTTGACTTTTTCAAACAAAGTTTTTGGGCAAAACATTGGGGGTCAATCTATACAAGAGTATATGTTGTATTCAAATGTTTCAACATAACGGTTTCCTCCTTGAAGCTTATTGCGTTACATAGTTTCTTTTCCAAGCAGGAATACTGACAGAAACCAACCAATTTCCTCATAGGTATGATCAAAATGAATTTTGTACAACTGGAAAAGACTAAAGACAAGTAAAGTGCTGCAAATTTAATTTAAGGAAAATTAATAGACAATGAATTAGACAAAAAATTAAGTAGACAAAACTCTGTAAATACTAAAATTTTCAGTTTTAAGTAAATAATTTTTAAAAACATCTAAATAGGATTTTCATTGAATACATTTGGAAAAAAAACAGCCTTTGACCCTTAAAAAATACTGCTTAGTTTGAAATATAAGTTAAAAGAACATAGGCAAAAATGACTTGCAACATTTCCATTGTATGAAGCCATTTCTCCCTTCATTTAAACAAAGTAGCTATCTATAAAATAATGTTTTCCTTGAAAATTTCTGGATTTATATTCCACCGCTCCTAAACTTTCATCTGAAATATACCACAAAAATAAGCTCCAACCTGGCAATGTTGATCGCCAACACTCATGTGGGTACAACCAGCTTCGAAATGGTATGCCTCTGATTCCCTTTCAGCCAATAAGATCATGAATAAATTAATGATTTTAATACAAAAAATCATATGATTCCTACTGTTTTAAAGTCCTTGCCACTTCCCAATCATCCTGGCAAAGAAGAGATGACCTCTTAAGTCTTTTATTCTTTATTTTATTTAGATGATAGATATGCCAAAATGAATGGAATGAGGCCCTAAATAATAAGATGGCATCAACCATTTGAATTGAGACTTCCATTGTCAATTTGTTATAAAGTACGATAACCTATCAATGAATCCTTTCATACAATTTTGATGATTAAAGATGGAATCTATTGATAAAAGTTATAATCTACCACTTCACTTATAGTTTACTAGGTATCAGCAAAATAATGCCAAAGGTAAGTGAGCTACCATAATTTCCAGAATATGAGACACTAATTTTGGGAACAAATATTAACCCTTCAATTACCCCTAAATACTGTTTCAAGTGAAACTAAGATGTTACATTGGCGGAGTTTTAGTGGACCAAGGACTATAAATAAAACAAAATACATATATAAGACTATGGGTTATTGGAAATGAAGGGGCAAAATGACCCCGTGGAGGTCTTCGAAAGTGGCTGCAAATAGACAACCCTCAATATCCCTACGCCAACCCCGAGGAATTTTGGAATGGAGAAAGCAAATATCATTATTCAAAATATAATATTTTTCTCTTAGACACAAATTAAAAGGAAATATTGGATGAATGTTTCATGTACAATGCAGCTGCATAACATGAACACCAATTAATTCACAATGTAGCGATTATAATGATCTCTACACATTTATATTTTTGAAGATACAAGTACTTGAATACAGTGTGAATGTGACTTTCATAGATAAACGATGAAGAAAAACATGATACTATATTCGGGCCAATACTGTAAAATTGGCATGAATTTCAAAGGGAAGTTTTCGGGATTCAGTTTACTGGCACCGCATCATTGAAAACACAATGCCGGTAGTCTATTGGCCAAATATGACATTGGCCATATAAGATGCAGAACTATTTGACATGGATTTCTTTGGGGAAAAAACCACATCTTATAAGCTGGAAAATATGGTACTTCATCAGAAAATCCTTACTGATGTTACAGTTTGTTTTCGTATTCATAGGGAAAGGGCATGGCACAAGGTTTCTACGAGAGCTCTGGATTACATCCTAATGACTACAGATACAAGAGCTCTAGGTTTTAACATTTAGTAAATCACAGGAACCAGCAAAAATTACACTAATTTCTCCAAACACTTTACCAGATGCTGTCTTTTATTGCAAAAAATACAGAGACACTCTAATTCTCACCTCTTAATTTATTAAGATCTGATCAAAATATGCCTTGCCTGATGTCAAGTTATCTGTGACTGGTCTGCACTTACAAGCATATTTAAAAGAAAACAATTTTGATTGGCATAAGAGTAATTTTGGACTATCCTGGCACAACCTTTCCCATGGAAAATAATGTGAATTTTAGTGTATTGAATTCACACTATGAAGCCATAGAGGAGGGAGGGGTGGAAGAACTAGTCTAACATCCGAAACAAGTTCCTCGAGGAAGCCAATTTGTATATTATAATCTCATAAAATCACCTTTAAATATATTGTGCAAATGGTATTTACCAATGTTAATCTTAAGCAGTTAGATCAAATAGGATGATGAATATTTTTAGGCTGATCCACATAAGTACTGACACTAATACTCATGGATCTATGATTGCCACTACACACATTTTTATAAAAAATTACTTTGCAAACATCTGAACCACATAGATGATTCCTCATGTTCCTTCATAAGACTCAAATGTCTGTTTTCAATGCATGGTATGAGTTTGGTTTGCAATTTGTAAACCAATATTTAAGTACAATGCCTAAGACCAAGGAGTATATATTATTAAACAATTATTTTTATTCCATGCACAAGATGAAGTATGCAATGTCTTTTGAACAGTGAAGCCAACCAAGAAATTAACGTCAAGACAGTAACTTTTTTGGAAGTATATAATCAAATTTAAAACAGATAAAAATGAGAGTGAGAACATTCCCAATGGGCTACATAATCCCTACACTTTTCCCACATTATTTCTCAATTGTCAACATCCCCGCTTTCACTGTTTTTCCTGATTGGCAGATGACCAAATTATTGAAGGCATTCCATGAGACCTTCTCAATATAGCAGTAATGAAACTCACCCCATCCTCTGCTCGAACACGTTGTCTCCTCTTGATGCGACGAGGCATTAGCTGCTTAACACGATTCTGACTGCTCTCATCTCCCAACCGGGTTTCAAAGTCTCTCCAGGCCTCCAATAATAACACACGCTCCTCTTTTTCCGAAGGGCCTCGGCTTCTAAGCGATTGGTTTGCCCGATCATAAATCCTTCTTGCTCTTGCTATTCGTTCTTCCTCTCCCTTTAGATCATCTTCACCTTCTTCAATAGCCGACAGCTCAAACTGGGCAAAACTCATCCACACCTATGAACACATAATTATTACATTGGTGGTTTCATGAGCACAAAACTAGAGTAACCCAGTACCTTATCTGCACATAAAAAACTGCAGGCTTTTAATTATTAAGATTAAATGTTTCTAGTTCAAAAGTTAAGGGGCATTATTTAGCGCTGCATTTGACAACAGTGGACTAGGTGTCTGCAGTTGCAGAATGCTTAGTTTCAGAAGGGTGGTGACTGTGACAGAATTTCAGGAAGGTAATACAGTTAGATATAATTACTGCAAGTCCTATTATTTTATATTTAATGAATGTTCAATAATTTTGTCAATCACTCTTCATAAAAGTTGAAAGCAAAATTCTGCAAACTGAATTTTCTTTACAGGAAAAAGTTATGTTCTACCTCCATTGGAAAGAATGGCCTATAATTTGTTATCTTCATTCTGTCAATGCAGAAGAAATATAATCTTTCAAATGAAAGTACATACATAATAACCAAATTTAACCAAAATTCACCAAACAGGTGAATTGCAAATTGGGACTGTAATATGAACCAGAATAAATAAGTCTGAACATTAAATAAATAAGATTAATAATAGCACACACAAAACAGATTACAGGTTTTTATAAATTACCAATTTGCATTGCTATCAGATTGTTTTGAGACAACCTTAAATTGTTAGTAAATATTAAACTGGCATTAAGGTCCTTTCTCAAAGCCTAGTAATAACCAGAAGATTTGGGAATGAATAAATTGTAGCTAGATTAACCACTTTTGAAAATTCACTTGCTGTATTTAGTTGATTATTATTTGACCCTGTTTGAGATTTGAAGAAAATAAATGATTTCCCGACACATGCTGTATGTAAAGTTATCTCTGGTTTTCCAGGTCAGGAATTTCATTGCCAATATTACAGTGGTAACTCTGACATCATCGTCAGGGTGTTGAGTATGCTGTGCCTGAGGACAATCACAGAGTTAGCCACTGAAACGTTGGCAATGATGAGAGAACAAAATATTTAGGTAAGGTAATCTTCTGACCCTTACTCAGGACTAAGTACTTGTTCTTAATCTTGTTACTACTACAGCCTAAATTATGAAGAAAGCAAAGCAAGGCTTTGAATTTATGGAATAAATGGGGAAAAATTTCTACCCAAGTAAAAAATGACCTGTTAAAATAATCATTATGGACAGCATTTTTCCAGAATTTTATAATAACAGAGACATAGAAGATTAACATCTCAGATGCCTTAAAATGTTAGACAATGTTTAAACATATTGTATCTAGGTACTACAAAAAGTAATATCTTTTTCAAGGAAGTAAGGCAAAAGACAAAAATTGTAAACATAAAATGGCTATAGATGACACTGTAAACACTAACACCAGCATGAAACTATAATAAGCATATACTTATCTAAACCTGAACAATTACATTCTTTTATTACCTTGACATGAAGTGTCCTTTCCAGTAATCTTTCATAAAGCTCTCTGGCTTTATTCATTTCACCAAGTCCAACTTCAAAGTCAATATAAGCCTTCCACAACAACTCAGGCATATCCAAGCGGGGTTGGTTTACAGCCAATTCATATATTGCCCTGGCTCTGTCTGTATCTCCAAGGAGAGTCTCAAGCTCTGCAAACTAAAAATGATAATTTAAAAATGTATTAAATTAGCTATTTATCTCAGTTACCAACAAAAATAGTCAAAATAAAAGTTATTAGGAATTATGAAAATATATTTAACATATCCATTGCTAATAATAATATTCTTAATTGATAAAATACCAATATATCTTTAAACACATTGAAAAACTTTGTTTATATATCTGGATCCTCTCTAGAGTCTTTTTAAATGTATTTACAAATAACTTAAAAGATGGAAATTGAAATTATACACAGTATTTAATTATTCAGAAATATTATTGTGTGTTGCACTAAGCTAAATAAAATACCTTTCCAAAATAAAAATAATATCACCTAAACTTAATAACATAACATGCCACATGATCCCAAAAAACACACAAAATAGATCTCACTTATACTTATGTTTAATCACAGTTTACTCTACTC